>CM043023.1:20003166-20098644 GCA_023690525.1 Holotrichia oblita | reverse complement strand
AGCTAATGACCCTCGCAATATCAATTATCTAGCTTTAACCCCTATACTATAATGTTAAATTGAAACAAATAACTTCCACTATATAGGTATGACCAACCTGTTACAAATTTGTATTGGTAACGATTTAATAAATACATATACAGGGTGTCACAAATAATATTTCCAACATTCTCCTTAAATAATAATAATAATAAAACACGACCGAAATAAACAAAGACGACCACGTTTAAACTCGAAGCAAACCGCGTAAAGGAGAAAAAGAGGTACGTGACGAAACAAAACACTACTATACAACGACGTCTTCACTCTTGCATGCAGCACAGACAGCCTAAGGCCTCTAAGAACCTTTAACGCGGTATACTCTCACGAACACACGCGTATATCCACGTTACATACGAAATCAGGCTGCCTGCGTTGGATCTAGTAGGCCTTGCACCAATGAATTAATACAAGACAGTACACTGTTAAAAAGCATGCGCTACGGTCCGCTGCGATTTGAACTCGTTTCAAGTTCTATATGGGATGCGGTTCGTGTTAACAGTGTAAGAGATCGAGGTAATGATTAGTTGGGGCTGGCTGTTCTGCGCTGTAAATTCCATTTGCTCTTGGAAAGTCTCGTATACTTTGTTAGGACTTGATTAACTTGAATGAATTAATATGCATTTACGTTACGGAATGTCGAGAATATTCCGATTATTTTTTGTTTAAATATTGTGGTTTTTATGGACTAGATGCCTATTAGATTTATGTATAAATAAATTTCTGTGGTAATATTAACTAGTTAATTGAATGATACCCTTCAAAGAGACAACAAATTAACATTAAAACATATGTTAAATTTTCACAATTTTTGCGAAAGAAACAACTAACTGAGCAACGTCTTGTACTAAATGAACATGTAACTTAGAATTTATTCAACAAGACTTAATACAATCGGAATAATAAATACAAATTTTAACAGGGTGCATGTACATACATAAAAGGAAGGTTGTTTCAAAAACTTATGAAAGACATTTGAATAATACAAGATGTTAATTCTGCGTCCCACAGCTAGAGTATATTAAATCCAAATTAATAGTTTTATAGTAGAGAAGATTTGAGATTTAGAATTTTTGCTATTACTATTATCTTTTTCATTAATCTTATTGAATTTTTCAATATATCTATGTACTTTAGTTATTTTTGTAAGGATCTGGGTCTATAGGTGTCATTTAATCTGTCAATTATAGATCATTTAACTCAGCCTTATAGTGAAGAGTGCCAGGATTATATACGGTGTTGGTTGCCCTTTGTAAAACTTATTACTGCAAATTATCGTTTTCTGTCTGACAATCTAATAAACTGTTGCCAATTCCAAGGAGTTACTATTTGGAATTGAGGTACTTACTTCTTTTCCTTTACCCTTTGTCACTGAATGAACTAAATGAATGTTGGCTTCGTGATGTACATATGTTAGATATCAGAAATAAGATCCAAAAGTAGCACACTATTCTTCCTATTCCTCTACACTACACCTTTTGACCTGGAGAGTAAACCAGCCATATAGTGAGTTGTTGTGTTTTACTAGAAAAGTCCCCTGCAAAAAAACTTAAACTAAGTGAACAGCTGTGTTTCCTTTATTTGTAGTTGTCCAGGAGCTTGAGAGTTAGTGACTGTTTCGAATTGAAAAATTTATTCGAAAATGGACAGTTTCAAAAAAATTCGTGCTAATATTCAGACAAAAGATGAATGACCTCCAAATCCGATTAATCCGAGATTATTAAAAGCTATAACCGACTGTCTGGTAAAGAATTCTAAACGATGACTGGCCCTACTTTCTGCTGAACTCGGCGAGTCAAAAGGATGCCTACAACACGTCAATACGTGTCTTCAGTTCAGAATGGGATGATTTATTGAACCAAAATACCATTCAAAAGATCATGGCTACTGTGTTCTTAAACTTGTCAATAAAACATACTACATGAACCTTCTAGATATGGTCAATGCCAAGATTCCAGCTAAATCGTAAAGTCAAATTTCTACAAGACAATTTCCCAAGTGGGTTGGGCGCTACTGAAACAAGCATTTTATTCGACCGATTTGGCACCCTCTGATTATTACATGTTTTGAAATTGGAAAAATGATATGTTAAAACGCAATTTATAAACGCTACCGACGTAAAAACACAAGTTAGTGACTATTTTGCCTCAAAAAATTCATATTGGTTATTTAGAGGCTTTGGCATATTCAAGCCACAATTGTCCAATGTAATTTTAAACAATTATTAATTTTTATATCAAACAAAATTCCAGAAAATAAAACCGTTGTTCACACGGACTTGTCATTCAGCCTGTATTTTCCTGAGAATCGCCATATATAATTTCTGCGTGCTGTAAATGATTAGATAAACATGATTTAAATAAATCGAATGACGTACATACCTCTGAATAATTTGTTTAATAGAACCTCCTGATCTAATAAATTAAATACCTAGAAAAATCTTACAACAAGTTGATGCAAACTATATAATGACTATTATTCTTTTTTTCAAAATTTGTTATACATACATAAAAATTTCTGGGATAAATTCTTATCTTTCAGTTGGTGTGAAAATATAGATTAGTAATTACTCGAAAAACTGTTCTCATCAAATTGAATGTATTTGTTTTCTTTTCCCGATTAAATTACATCTAAATCCCGGAGTTAAAAAAAAGGTAAGTAATAGAATTGTTGTTGGAAAGAAATGATAGAAATTTGATTGCTATAGTGAAGAAGAATAGACAAAAGACATTGAGGGAACTACACCGGGACACACAAGCTTCAGGTCTAAGTAGTTCACGAACTTTGAATAGACGATTAGCGGAATTGGGGTTGAAATCACAACAACCAACACAACCAACAAGAAAGCCCCTCTTAATTGAAGCTATGAAGAAAAGACGATTAAGGAAGGCCGCTTTAAATGATTCTCTAAGATGTAATTTTTACTGCTAAATAAGTGAAATTCACGCAATGGTAACATTAATATGGCAAGGGACTGTAGGTAAACCAGACACATTCATATCACAGGCTCTGTAGCTGGATACCATCTGTAATAAATACAGATCAATATTTTTTACCAACATATATTCCTCTCTTTTTAGGATATTCTGCATTTGTGACGGTTTTATAGTACATGGCAGCAGGGTGTCGGAGGCCTCGGTGCAAAAGTCCAAATGCATTCCTGAACTGCGATTCCCAAAAGCTAATTTAGGGCGCCTGATTTCGGATATCACGGTGCGGTTGAACCGACCTAGCCTCTGGTTGCTGGTACTGACGTCAGTAGGACGGCGTGAAGAACGAACTCTAACTCTTCTGGGGGTAACAGTTGCCACTTCAGAAGTAAAGAATTTATTCTTTTCGAGATAAAACTAACACTTCTAAGAATAACTGTAACTCATTTCGGGGTAACAGTTACTACATCTACTTGGAAGTTAAGCATTTCTCCTTTACGAGATTATACTAACACTTTCGAGTATAACCATAACTCCTTTTGGAGTAACAGTAACTACCTCAGAATTTAAGCATATCTCCTTTTCGAGATAATACTAACACTTTTAAAGATAACTCTTTTCGGGATAACAGTTACTATATCGAGGTTAAGTATTTTTCCTTTTCGCGATGAGACTAACACTTTAAAAGATATAAGCAACTACGGCAGGGACAATGTTGTTATCACTTCTGAATATAACACTAACACTTTTATTCTAACTCCATTAATTTTAACACCAGAAGCGGATGGACGCGAGGGAACAGCGAAAAAGTGTTAGAATTAACTCCAGATTTTTATGAGTGTACATATTATCGTTAGTAGTTACCTCATTATGTAAATTTCGGAGCAGAATGCGAATTTCAAAGTATATTGTGATGTTATGGTAGGTGTGTATAATTCTACAGACATGAAGTATTCTTGTTCAAACTATCTTAATGTATATGTCACTTTCTACTCTTACAGAGCGTAAACAATTAAGAGCAATATTACTTTTAATTACTTTTATTACTGTTACTATTACTTTTATTATTTTTTTAACGGGTCGATGGCCGCAGTGGTTAGGCGGCTGACTATCGTTGTGGGAGAACGATAGGCGCCGCGGTTCAATTCTCTGGAGGGACGGTGACATTTTTTCAGAGAGTTTAATCCCGGATCGACTTGCCATTCGCTGTTGGGAGCAAAGTGATTAACAGCGCGGCATCATAAAAGGCGATATGATGCTGTCACAAAGCCAATTTAACACAACTTACACACACAAAAACTACACCGCGAGAGTTGCAGTGATAGCCAGACAAGCGATACAGCTTCCGCTCTCAAGTAGAGATGCATATTACGTATGTAAGTACCTATGTATATACAAGTTTAAAAAAAGTCGTACCATCCTTTACAAGTACTATACAAATATGTTCATCATTTCTATTTGCTGCTGTAATATTACAGTATTATTAGTTTAACAAAATGTAAACAATCCAAATTTGCGTCCTAGTTGGTATTTACAAGCTGGTCTGCAATATTTCGCAACCGTCAATAAAAGCTGGGCAATGTAGTTACGCATCTAATAATAAGTATTTACCAAAATTTTAACTATTTTGGACGCGTAATTATTATTTGAGAATCGTTTGAGTGAATCGATGTATTTTTGTAAACATTGACAAAATCGAGTATGCAGCATATACCTAATTGTTTTTGAAGACAATACACCAATGCAAATTAAAAGTAAGTTGGACGCTGTATATGGGGGCTCTCCACCATCATTTACCACAATGAAATTTTGGACAGCACAATTACAAACTTGGGAGACGATGAGTGTCCAAAAATCGTAACCACTAACGATAACATCACTAAAGTTCACCAAATCGTAATAAACGACCACCGAATGCAAGTTAGAGAGATAGCAGAGGTAATGAACATGTCCAAAGAACGTGTTTGTCACATGTTGAATCAAGATTTAAGCACGCGAAAGCTGTCCGCGCGTTGGGTGCCACGTTTGCTCGCTTTAGACCAAAACTACGTTCAAATGAAAGGCTCTGTTGGCGCAGTTTAGGCGCAATAAATTAAAGTTTTGGCGTCGATTAATTACTATAGGTGAAACTTGAATATACCATTAAACACCTGAAACAAAAATACAGTCAAAATAGTGAACTGCGAAGGGGGGATTGGCTCCAAAATAAGCAAAAACGGTTTTTTCGGTTGAAAAAGTGATTGCAATTGTTTTTTGGTATAGCCGTGGCTAGAGGCTAGAGAAAAAAATTGCTGACAAACGGCCACATTTGGAGCAAAAAACAATGTTTTACCAAGACAATGTGCCGTATCACATCTCAGTGATTGCCATGGCGAAAATCTAATTACGGTTTGAATTGCTTAACCACCTTCCTTACTCAGAAGAGCTAGCCCCAACCGACTTCTTCAAATGAGGAGGCCATCACTTTCGTAAACAGATATTTTGCAGAGAAAGACGAGGAGAAAATAAAAATAAATTTTAGGTCTTTTGTGTCTTTCTTAGGTTGGAAACTTGTCAGATTACCCTCGTATATGGTTTGATAAATTAATGTGGAAATACTAGCTAAGCGTCAAGCTTGAATTATCCAAATCATGCAGTCTAAATAGATGTCAAATGTAACCCATTCTATAGGGACGATTTCGAATACTTTTTGAAAAATAGAAAAGTGCGAAATAGTGTCAAAAATCTATATTACCCTGTAACAGAAGCTGTTCAAGAAACCTTATAAACCCATTTAGACTAAAGTCCTGCCAAGTCGATGCTAAACGTAAAAAACAAAAAGCTTGGATATAACATAGCACGTTTACGAGTAGTTACTGTGTATGATTCACTGCGTTCAATTTTTTTTCAATTCAGCCAGAGAAAGACATCATTATATACTTACATATACATTATTTATATATAACACATTTCAGTATTCATGAAATAATAAAACTATATATAAAGCACCAGAATTCATTTTCATTACTCATTATTATATGCTATTAAATAATTCTGTGCCGTGCTATATAAAATCCCTTATATATACGGTGTATATTAGGTACATACATACATAGTAGATTGCGTTATGCATGCACACAAGCAACGTTCGTCTACTGTCTACTACATTATATAGAATAAAAGGCACGATATGCTACCCTCGTCCTGTGTGTATCCATGGTGGATATCCGGTGTTAAAATTTATAGAGGGTGTTCTCTAATTGCATAAAATGTGCTGCGGACGTGTACAACAGATAAGCTTGGAGGGATATCAGACTAAATGGGAATTTTTTGAACGTTATATGTATGTTGAATTTATGTATAGGTACATTGTATACATAGCACGTACATTTAGAAAGGATATTTCAGAAATATTCATCGCGAAACACATTATCGTAGTATACAATGTTATACAAGTTCCCTTTTCAAATTAAATGCGATTTTTCAGCGAGGAATTTGGAAAGCTTTGCTTTAAGGTGATTTTTTTTTCTGTAATAAAAGAAGTAGTCTGTCGAAACTAATCTTTAAACCAGCTCTGCCAATATTCATTACGAAATAAGGCACACTCGTTATTCCAAGCCATCAGAAGTTCCTCATCACTGAGAAACCGTTTCCTTTTCAGCTTTATTTTCACATTTGGGAACAGCGCAAAATCGCAGGGAGCAAAATCTGGACTGCAAGGAGGGTGCTGAAGAAGTTTCAGTCCTGTAGTAGTCAAATATTCATTGCCAGCTTTCAGACAGACACTATTCTGTGTACCATTTATCTGTGACTGTCTTTTGTGTATCCAAGACAACACGCTCCACAATTCCAGTTGATTTAGAAAAAATATGAAAAATACTTCTGACAGCTATGGGAGTGTCCTCGTCATTGGACCCAAACTTTGTTTTGAGTCTTGGTCGGATATCCTAATAGTATAACAAGTCTCGTCACCTGTCACGATATTGTTCACATATCGAGAGTGTCTCTTAATAAACATTTTTAGCATCTCCCAGCACCAAATCGCACGTTCTGTCATTTGCTCTTCAGTTAGTCTATGCGGCACTCAAGGACAACACATGCGAATGATCATGCAGAATTGAAAGAATTGCCGAGACAGCTGTAATGTTTTTCCCCATAACCGATGTCCGTGGCCTTCCCGCTCTATCAACGTTCTCCAGAGTGAAATTTGCTCTTTGGAATTCTCTGTACCATCTGAATACATTTGTACAATATGAACAAACATCACATATTGTAATAATCATGTCTCCTAAGTACTGGTCTACGTTCAAATAACACGCGAAGTTATACGGCAAAACTGCCAGTAACTAAACCGGCAACTAAGCACCCACCAACACGTCTCAGCAAAAAAGAAAACTTGCGACTTATTGATGAATAAAGCTGAAACACATTGCTCTGATGTTGTGTTGTGTCGTGATGCTATGCAACGTCATATCGATCAGACACCCTTATTTCTCATATAAATATACATGCGGCGTGCACACTCATCTGACGTGTTGTGTTGTGCCGCGTTAACGTGTGTTGTGTCGTGATGAAATTGAGCAGTCCAGATTTTCGTCAGAAGCCGGCACAAGCGTCAGATCGTCAGGAACAAAGTAATAAAAAAATTGAGAAATGGATGAAACTGAACTCATTGAAAACGTGAGGAATCATGAATGTTTATTTAATATAAAATCTCCGAATTCCGGAATCAACATATAAGCAACAAAAGAAATAGCATTCAGTGAAATTTTATTTAATATTTTAATTAATTATTTACGATAAATTACAATTTCAAAGCTCTTATGGTATTACTACAGAAAATTTGTTTGACTCTATGCAACAAGCATTCGTGAAATTAGAAAATTCAAAGCTGTTAGGGACGTAACAAGTATGGTTTTAGTGGGAAAGCTTCATCCCCTACAATAACATGCGGCAACGGTTCTCCATTTTGTGTAAGAGGTTTATCCCCAGGAATATTTAGCTTATTATTTACCAAGGAAATTCCTAAACTAGAATTGCCAAAAATACCTCCATCGCTGTTGCGACCATAAGAGCCTACATCAACGGCTATAAATTGGTAATTGGCATCCACTAGCGCTAGCAGAACAACTGAGTTGCAACCCTTGTAGTTATAATAACTTGATCCACTATTAATTGGACAGCGAATATTAATATGCTTTCCGTCCAAAGCGCCTATGCAGTTAGGGAAATTCCACATAGACTCGTATCGTGCAGTAATTTCTTTCCATTGTTGCTCTGTGGGTACTTGCAAAAAGTGGGGTGTAAGGACTTCCTTTATGGCCTTTGATACCTCTTTGATAATTGTGCGAACTGTGCTGAATCCCATTTTATAACTGAAACCAAGAGATCGAAAAGAATTTCCAGTCACCAAAAATCTAAAATAAAAGCATTCGTTAGTAAACAAAAAATCAGCCAAGTCAATATTATGTATTAATATCCTTGTAATACACTTTTAAATTGCTAATAGCAAAGAAAGTTTATATTGTGTTCAAAACACGAGAGAGACATGATTTGGATATTTTCAAAGATTCATTTTTAATCTTACTAATTCTTGTCCAAAGCACTTTCGGTTACCTTACTTAGCGTATTAAATTTTTTTTTAGTGACTCTGGTACGAAATATACTTGGACCAAATTGAGAAATGCTTTTATAAACGCAAAAAAGCGAAGACAGACCAAAAGTGGACAAAGTACGACAAAAGTAGTGCCGTGGAAGTATGACCAGGAAATGTCATTTTTACGGCCATATCTATAGAGTCGCCAAACTCTAACTAATGTAGAAAGCCAAGATGAAGAAATAATTATAAATGATGAAGAAAATACTGGTGATGAAGCTAATGTTGTCAGTGAGACACCGCGTGAGATAATTGCTGACGATTGCTGCAGATTCTACTCGTCCACAAAGCTCTACAAATACCGAAACAACAATTGCTAGTGTTCCTCCAGTTGTACATTCTTTGCAAAAAAAGCCTCGCCTCTCTAGCAAAGATTCATCATCAAATCCTGCGCTGGAAATGGTGCGTATTATGAAACAGAACGCAGAGGCACGAAACGAAAGACGGAATATGTATAGCAAATTCAAAACCCAATTTGGATGAAGTAGACATGTTTTATTTGAGCATGGCTCAAACAGTTAAACGGCTACCTGCAAAGGATCAGGCATTTATTAGAATGCAATTATGCAGACTAGTATCTGAAGCAGAAATCAGAACTTTGGAAGCAGAAAACTCTCCGGCATCCCGAACAGATAGTGCGCAAAGTTATCATCTCTCAACATCCTCATCTACCTCTTCGCACCTCACTCCCCTGCAAAGTCCTATCGATCCTCTGGTACCTTCCACAGAATATAACTACTCAGAACCAACGCCGTTTAATAGATGTTCTTTATTGCACACTGATACTGAGTTTTCTGCATTTAGAATATAAGTGAACAGGTTACCATTTAATGTATTTTTCTTTAGTTTTTATAAAACACTTTGCTTTGTAACTTAATATAGCTATATATTTCAAAATCAAGATGGTTTACTTACCTTAAAAATACCGCTAATCTTTCCCTTGTACAGTTCGCTCTTCGAAATGTGGTATCAATTTTTCTAATTTTTTCTTTTATTTGTCTGTGTAAATTTTCAAATTGGTCTCTCGACATTCGAAAATACATGTGGAAACGTTCTTCGTCTTTAATAAGCAAATTTATTAATGTATGGTATTCAACAGACACTTCTCTATTTTGATTGATTTCATGAATCCATATTTTTCTTTTTTTGGTTAATGCATTGCAACAAATTACAGCTGCAGCGCATTCTTCTACTTCCTCTTCGAATTCGTCTGACGAGTTGGACGCCATGGATTGAATACTATGTAAATATTTTCGTCATAACGCGTCATATACCGATATGTAGGTATGCATCAGAGCTATCTGCTCACGATGCGTCACAACATAACACATCACAACACGACACAACACAGCACATCAGAGCAATGTGTTTCCGGCTTTATATCTTTAGCGTGAAATATCATGACCTGCTCAATATTGTGTTACTAAAATTGCTCTCAAAAGTTTGAAGAAGATGATATTCATTATGCTGTTCATAGCGTTATCAAAGCGTTTTTTTTAATCTCTTAAGAAAAGAAAATTACCATCTGTACAAGGCAATGCAGGTTCGTGAATTAAATGAAGATAATTGTGATCGTCGACTTGAAATTTGTGAGGTGATGAATGACAAACGACGGTTGGGGAGATGTATTTGAATTGCCTTAGATTTGAATTAATACCAAATCTATAACGGTATTATCTTCAAATAATGAAAATCTACATTGAGGAGTCCTAATATATAGACTACTGTGGAACATCTCGTTTTAACAGTAAATAAAAAACAGTTCATTTTTTAATATAGCAAGGTCTTCAAAGTAGCTCTTTACAGTAGCGATTACCTCGGAATTAGATGAAAATCTTTTACCGCCGAGCCATTTTTTCAGGTTTAAAAGGAGATGATGATCACTGGGAGCAAATATGGGGAATAGAGCGGGCTTGTGGGCAGACCGTTTCTATTTTATTTTGTCGCTTAATTTCTGCAATAAATTAGCATAATTCTCTTCCACTTATTGTTTTCCCCTTTTCTAAGTAATCGAACAAAATAATTCCATGAGAATCCCAACCATTTCGTGCTAAACAAAACCGTTTTTCTCTTCGTTAGCAAGAAAAACCTTTTCTTGTCCATTATTTGGGTTGTTCATTTCTTTCAAACGCGTAATAGTGCACACAAATTTCATCGATAGTAATGAAACTGCGTACTAAGTCTTCCCGATTGCAGTGATATAAGGTGCCAAAGATTACGAGAAACACTCAAACGACAAACAAGCTACCGAGGACGAACAATTTTAAAGTGGAGGAAGGACAAAATTTGGATTTTATAGCACACTCACACATACACACATTAATTTTAAGATATTTAAGAGAGAGAGCGGGATAGTAGTTAGGACATTTTTATATAATACAGTGGAATCAGCGGACACCGAAGGGACCATTGAATTGTGTCCGTACAAGGGAGCTGTCCGGTCAAGAGAAAACTACTAATTTAAATGAGTAACATTTTTCTGAGATGGTTAGTTTTTATTGCCAAAAATACTTTTATTAAAAAAATAAAAAAAAATAAACAATTCAATTGGGTTTAATAACAAAAAATCGTTAATATGTAAATAGGTATTTCCATATGTAATAAAAGTTTAAAATGTTTTATAAGTACATACATACTATATTATATATTACAATAGATATTCCTCCATTCTAGTTAGGCGTGTTTTGGTTTTGGCATTTCACAAACGCGCTTTAGCCAAAGCCTCCTTATATGTTAAGATTTTGTTTCTTGCATCTTGAAGATCTGAAGGTTCAAGTTCACCTTGTTGAGTCATCAGAAATATCTTGAACTTCAGAAATTTGTTCTTGTAATGGTACGCGTAAGTCCAAAGGTGATCTCTCAACTGGTAAATTATCATCGACATGACAAAAATCCTTTAAGCTTTGCCCACTAACCCCTGCAATACCTCTTATCTGAACTTCGGCAAGTAGATTTAATGGCAACTCATCTTCAGGTTTAAAATAAACATCAAATGCTGTCGGATATTCTTGGCTGTTAAATGTAAACTCTGCCTTCCGAAAACAGTTCTGAACTGTTTCAGAAGTAACTTGGTCCCATGCATTTTTAGCAAATTAAACTGCATCCAATAAATTTATACGTTTCACTAAATCATTGGTTGTGTTAGAAATTCCAATGTTTGCTAGTAAGTGCTTCAGTATCAAAGTTCTGTAATTATGCTTAAAATTTTTAATAACACCCTGATCAAGTGGCTGATTGAAGTACAATTTGGAGGCAAAAAGTGTATTTTAATGTTTTTCAAATTGATGTTTTTTGGATGCGATGCCGCATTGTCCAGAAAAAGTAAAATTTGCCTGTTTTCTCCCATTTTCCGATCGAAATTTTCTAACCATTGATTTGATTTCCATGTCACCGGTAAATTATCTTTTATTAAATTTTTAAAAGCTCTTCGTCTAGATGCCTTTCGAATAGCTAGCAACTTTTCCTTGTCTCCAGCCATGTTCGCACAGTGCAATATTGTTATCCTTTCCTTAGACAATTTTCCTCCCACACATTTTTGATTTTTAAATTCATGGTCTTGTTTGGTAATACAGAGGCGGCTTCGCCAGATATCGTTTTGAACGTAATATTGTAACGAATTTTAAACTTATTAAGCCAACCGGACGAGGCATTGAAACTGTTGTTACCAAAGGATTCAGTTATTTCTGTAGCTTATATAATTGTAGAAAAAACGTTAGTTTGAAAATGTTATGCGAGAGAGAAAATATTTATGTACCATATCCACATTTAACTATGTTATGTGATGTAGTAAATATGACAAACCGAGCCAAACGAAATGTCCGTTCACAGGATTTTTTTTGTCAAGCGGGTGTCCGCGTCCGCTCAAGAGAGGGTCCGTTCAAGGGGGAGCGATTGCAATGCTTTTCTTATGAAGCGCTGTGGCAAAAGTGTACGTCTAAAGGGGGTGTCCGCTTATAGGAAGTGTCCGTTAAGAGATTCCACTGTATTTATATAATATATTTTATATAATATTTATTATTATATTTGTGTAAAAAAACTTTATTTTTATTTTAGGGGCTTTAGGCTAAATATGTGATACGTGCATGATTTACTTGCTCAACAAAAATCATATTGATAGCGCTTTGTCAATCGGAGATGTGGATAGCTTCTTAGTGTAACATAACCTAACGAGACGGTTAGAATGGTGTTCGTTGTATTTCGTTCGCAAAGAAAACTTGTGTTTTCGAATAAAATGGATATTCCTGAAAATATACCTTCCGAAAGAAGAATAAAAACTGGTTATGTACGAGAAGACACAAAATGTAATAAAAATTGTGCAGGTCCATATCGGACTTTGAAGAAAAAGCGACCTGTAATTGGAACAGTTTTTTTTTTTGCGAAGAGGTAAATAAAATAATATTTAGAAGTTTCGTTTTTGTTTGGAAAGGTCATCAAGGCCGAGTGGATTTTATGTTATAAGTAAAATATTTTTTTAGTTAAAGCGCAGCTGTTTATACGCTTGTAAAGTAATCACAGCGAGGAAAAACCTATTTGAGCAGTTTTGGAAAATGGCAGATTATAATGAATGTTCCCTTATTCAACCACTTTTAATCAAACGTAGAAGAGATGGAAATTACGATAATCCCAACCAGAGCAAACGACAACACTCATTTAATTACTTTCTATCTCTTCCTGGAGAATCTGAAGCTCATCCAGGTATGTAAAAGTACATTATGTTTGACTTTGGGATTACACAAAGAAGGAAATACTTAGTCAGCGAATACTGCCTGGTGGCATATTTGTTAAAGACAAAAGACGTGGCAAATGCCCTGCAAGGAACAAAATACTTTGAAAGCGAAAAAATTGTAGATTTCATCTAGCAGAGAAAGTCGTTAGGGACAAGAACAAATTCCAAACCGCAGATACCTTTCTGTAGATTTGAATGTACGCAAACTGCATACTATATATGTATAATGTCTTTCTTGAAAAACGTCAGCTTGATGTAACAAAACCTCCGGTACACTAAACACTTTAACCCACTAAACACCAAAAAAGTTTTAACTACTTCTGCACCAAGAGATCCAGTGAAGAACTTCAAAACCTCCGGTGTCTCGGCAGTGGTTTAATGTCATTGTCAACAAAGAATTTAGTTCAACCTTCGGAGCCCCAAGAGTGCTGCTCTACTTGCAATAAATACAAGATATCTATAGTTAAATTTTGGCTGTTTATATTAGTTTGGTAGGCAAAGGGTACTTGAATGAGATAGTGCACAATTTCCACAATGTGGCCACACCTTCTTGAAGTATCGATGGATTTGGTGCGTATAACAGCAAATTCGCGATTGATTAATCCGTTTGTAATTAAATGTACTACCAAATCTTTCACTTGGATGGATTGGACTTTCAAGCTTTGTAGTTCGCAGGCTGTTATGATGAAAATCTTCAAGGACTACTTGGAGCATATTTCAGTCAAAACGTCGTACTAAGATGTGTTTCAAGAAAATGTTACACTGCAAGATTTTGCAAATTTTAACATTGAACTGATTGAACAGCCACACCGTAAATTAAGGAACGATAAAATTAAGCAAATAAAAATAATTTTTTTGAAGAACATGCACTATGTAGTTAACCAGTTAAATATGACTTTGTCAGTGTAAGGGAAAAACTCCCAATTCAGTAATAGGTTAATAGCGTATCCGAGAGAATATTTCAGCTGTTAAGCACGCTTTTTAGAAATCTAACGAACATATTGTCATGCCTTCTTCTCGCGTTGTTGGTGTCACGAAAATGGTACGAGAATTGTTCTGTAAAGTGTATCGATCATTAATCCTATTTTATTTGTCGAGCTTTAACAATTTTGTTTAAGGACTATAAAATATTAATTAATTAATTAATATTATTATCAATATTACTTCTTAACCCTACACTGCGCAATTTTTTATTTTCTGATGAAAAAATTGTTTTGGGATCAGTAATTGCGTATAAAACGAGGGAAAAATATTTTAAAAAATCCATCTACAAAAACATTTTGTTTATTAGAAAAAATATGGTTGTAGCAAATATGATACATAATGTTTCAAAGCGTAAATTTTTATTCTTGATGGAATAACATAAAACAATTATTATTTTTGTTTAAATAGAGATGTTAGCCGCATTTCGAACATTTTAAATGTGAAAAGGAGGAACAATTAGGAAATTTACACCTCTGTCTAGACACATCATAGACAGGCCAATGCTTTATTGAATCACACCTTATATCTTTAGGTGGTATATATGACATGACAGACGACCTTTTCTTTTTTTCGACTATTATCTTCTGAACAGAGTCATGTGTTGGTCTACCTCGTTTTCTTGTTACATTTTCAGATTTACATAAACATTCAGCGATTTCGAAGCGAAAATCAGCATTATTTCCGGTTGTTCGTCTATAGAGGAGCCAGCTATTTACTAAAATCATATCAACAACATGATAGAACAAACGCATGTACCATTTCTTCGTTCTAATTTTTATTTTATATCTGCCTATATAACTGTCCATTGCATCTACTCCTCCCATGTGAGCGTTGTATAACGTTGTATATACTTCCTTTCTTTTCTGTCCCACCGTTTAGCCTCTGTCAGGGGCATTTTGCCTCGAAAAGTCGATAGAAAGGTGACCGGCTTGTTGTCCAACCAAACAACGGATGTTACCTCAACTCCATCAACATCACAAACGTACTCGTGTGAAGAACCTCTGGCTTCTTTCTTCAGTTCCGAATCGGAAGGAAGTTTACAATTGGGAATTCTTTGTCGCCGCACAGTTCCTAAAGAATAGATGCCTTTCTTTGCGAGGTATGCCATAAGTGGAATAGAGCAGTAATAATTATCAAAATAAACGCGATAATTTTGATTAGTGGGTATAATCCGACACAATCGCACTGCATTGTTCGCACTAGCGCCCAAGTTAGGTTCATTAGCTGGTCGAAATCTTTCATGGTTTTCATCGCCTGTATATATCTCAAAGTTATATGCGAAGCCATCGGTACCACAAAGAACATATAATTTATATCCGCATTTATGTGGCTTGGCAGGTAAGTATTGTTTTATGTGGTGTCGTGCTTTAGTGGCACACAACTGCTCATCCACAGAGAGACATGATTCGAATGGTACTGATTCAAATCTATTATTGAGAATTTCAACGATAGGTCTCAATTTGTGTAATCTATCATGGTCTTTATGCTCTTTAGGCAAGAGCTTCGTATTATCATTGAAGTGTAGCATTTGACGTATAAATTCAAATCTCTTTTCAGTTTCAGTTTCAGTTTCAACTTTATTCGTCTTAAAAACCAGACACGTCAAAAGTATATAAACATGTCAATATACATGAACGAGTAACATACAAATTGATTACACAAGCAATTTTGAGACATAGACATACATATATGGATATATACACATATATAACATGTACAATTATGAAGAATAAAATAAAATTAAAATTCATGTAACAGATACTCCTCGATGCTATAAAAGGGATTTTTCAATAAAATTTCCTTTATTCTTTTGCCGAAACTATTCACACCGAGGCTTTTAAGTTCTTTCAGAACTTGGTTGTAGAGCTTAGGTCCCCAAAAGTCAAGCGACTGCTGTGTCACGTTTAGTCTATGAAACGTAGTAACTAATGCACTTTTGTTTCTGGTGTCATGATCATGCACCTGTGAGTTTATTTTAAAGTGAGTTTTGTGCGCGTGTACGTACTTTGTACAAGATAGAATGTATACATTGATAATGGTGAGTATTTTCTCCCGTTTAAATATTGGCCGACAACTTTCTCTATACCCCAGTTCACACAAGGTTCGCACTGCTCGTTTTTGAAGTAAAAGCACTTTTTCCGTTTCTGGAGACATATCCCACATCACAATTCCATACGATGCGACACTGTGAAAACCTTCGTAGTATGTTAGCTTTGCAGCGTTATGCGTTGAAACGTTTTTTATTCTCCTTATAGTATAAATTGCTGAACAAAGTTTCCCACTTATAGATGATATGTGATCTGTCCATTTAAGGTTAGTGCTTAATGTCAATCCTAAGAACTTTGCAGTGAACACATTTTCATTAGTGATGGCAACGATTTGTGTTTTATCTTCATTCAGTTTCAATTCGTTAATATTGCACCACTGTTTTATACTGTCTTTTGTATCTACAGCATGAGATTTCTCATCATTGGATGCATCATCTGCATACAAACACGCCTTAAGATGAGGAACACTCACTGGCAAATCATTAATATATACAATGAACATAAACGGGCCCAACATAGATCCCTGTGCAACACCTCGTTTTATTGGTTTCAGTTGCGATTGTCGATTATTAAACATTACTGTCTGTCGTCTATTATTCAGGTATGATTTTATGAGATTGTAGCTAGTACCACGAACTCCATAGTAATGCAATTTGTTGAGTAATATATCGTGTGATACAGAATCAAAAGCTTTGCTTAGATCACTGAGCACGATTTCTATGTGCTGGTTTCTATCACTACTGTCTCCAAGAAATCAACCGCCGCCGTTATCGTTGATCTACCCGAACGGTAGCCATGCTGATTGCTGGTGAGAATGGCGTGACTTTCGAAGAACTTCAACAGTCTTTGCTTTATTGCAGCTTCGAATATCTTGGCGACTGTAGGTAAGATGGATATGGGCCTATAGTTGGATTCGCTGTTCATGCTTCCATTTTTATATATTGGGACAATTCTTGCAATTTTCAATTCATTAGGAAAAATGCCCTCCTCCAGGCACATGTTTATCAGCGTCACTAAGGGTTCCAAAATTGTTGTAGCGATTTGTTGTAGTAAGTCCACACTAATGCCATATATATCTTTAGTTTTTTCAGTTTTCAAGGAATGAATAATTTTTTTTATTTCGTAGCCGTCAACTGGCTCCAGGAAACAAGTTTTTGCAGGACTCCTATTTATTTTAGTGATAAGATCTCTACTTTCAACAGTGCCTTCCCCGATCATGACGAAGTAATTGTTTAACTGTTCGGCGGTTAAATTGCAGCAGCCTGTCCTACCGCATTGAGTTTTCTTTCCCGTTTCGGTGTTTATAATGTTCCACACTGCTTTCTGCTTGTTTTCAGCTTTTTGTATATAATTTTCGTTGTATATTCTTTTCGAACTCTCACACAAGCTTTGATATTTTTGTTTTTAGATTCTTTGTAAATCTGTAGCGTGGCTGTGTCACCACTGACCCTGAAAATAGTCATCAACGCATCGAGTTAATTTTTCATGTTTTTGAGTTCTTTTGTGTGCCACTTCTTTTGATATTGGCATTTTCTCTTCTTATGTATTTCCGGGAAGCACATATTGAATATAGTAATGAAATTCTTGTGGAAATAACTGCCTCTTGTGCACCGTTGCCAGCATGCAGCTCCTTCCAAGAAACATTGGACAGCATTGCTGTGAACAAGTCAGTTTGATCCCGAGTAAAGTTTCTCACTGTAATTGCAGTCTCTGTTTTGCACTCGGTACTTGGATTTCAATTAATTGTCCTCGATGATCTGACATATGGGTTTCAACAGTTACTGCATTGAAAACTGTACTCGTGTCACTAGCAAAGATATTATCTATGCATGTTGCACTGTTCGCTCCTATTCTGGAGTTTTCTGTAAAAATGTATTCAAGACCAAACATGCCAAACAAATTTGTAATGTCTTCTGTTCTTTTATTGTTTCTGTTAATATCTATGTTAAAGTCGCCAGTCAGATAAATTCTACTTTGGCCAAATAATGTTGTAGCAACTGTCAGAGCGTTATGCATAACTTCCTGAAACAAATTCATGTCTCCGTTAGGTGGTCTATATATAGAAGCTATTATCAAATTTAGTGGTTCTATTCGTGCAAATGCCATTTCGACATGTTCATCTACAGACATTCTGTTTATTTCATCCATGGATATGGCCGTATTGTGATTTTTTGTCAGGATAAGTACGCCGCCCCCTCTCATGTTGGTTCGACAGTGGTATCCACTTATTGAATAATGTTGTATATTGAATATTCTTAGTTGCTCCATGCACATCCAATGCTCACTTATGCACATAATATCAACTGCATTATCCACTAGTTCCTAGTTGGTCACGTTTTTTTGAAATCGACTGTATATTTAAGCTCATAACGACTATGCTGTTGTTCCTGTTTATTGAGTTCCCGGTTTTGGCTCAAGGTTTTTTTCACTTGGGAAGAACCTGCCTTAGCGGACCAATACCAGCGTAAATTGGGAATGTGTATAACAAATACCCAGATATTGTTTTATATCTGCCGCGCTCAACATTGCTGGCTTATTGGGATCTTTTTGTATGGAATATAAATTCAATTCATTGGCTATCTTCTCAAAAAGATTTTCTTCAAAAAAACTAAACGGTGTAGTCAAATCACTTATAGAGCATGGTAAAACATGAAAAACAAGATTCTTCTTGCGCGATATAATTTTTGAGTATTTTTCTTTTAATTCACGAGCTTCTTCTTTCGGATTTCTGACCGTATGTGTAATAAATTCTCCTCCTGAATTTTCAATTCCCTCTTCATCATGTTAGAATCTTTCTCTTCGCTGTTAAAAATTCTATTCTCCTCTTCAATTTCCGTTGGTGGAAATATAATCACACCATCTTCTAGTTCGACTGGCACTTGTTCTAAATTCATAATTTCCAACTCTTCATCACTTTCTTCTTCGTTTTCTCAAGCTCACTCTCTGATAAATGAGCGGCAACCTCCTCTATTTCTTTTTGAGTCAAATATCTTTTTCTAAATTTCAGCTGCGACATCTACAAAAATACACACATCAACCTCATGCGCAATGTATCAAATATGATACAACCAAAATATAACCTAGATATTATTAATATTTTTCCATAAATATATAAAATAACTGATTATTTAGCCAAAACTTACCATCAAGTATTAGAGTAAAGGAAAAAATTTGATGAAAATGTAATGAAATCTAATTAAAAACGTTAAGAAATCTTACACGTTTCGCCACTTTGAGTACTGCGCTGTCAACACCATACACATAATTGACACTATTTCAGCCTTTTAACGAATTTCATCCTTAAATACATTAAAATAAGGTTGTATCAAATTGTATACATTGCTCACTACGACAAAAACTCAGTCAAACCTATAAATAATGCTTTTTATATTGGTTGTATCAAATGTGACGCGCAGTGTAGGGTTAAATTAATTTTGATTGATTAAACAAGGTAGTTTGAACAGTTATTATTAAATATTTGTTTCACTAATTGTTTCTTTAATTTGACCGATATAGAATTCGTTATAATCTCTGCATTCAAATGCAATTATTGTGAAACAGTCTCCAGATAAAAAATAGCGGTTAGTTCAGCGATATCACCTATTTATACAAAATGTTATATGCATTTTCAAGCAAACCGGTTATTTTCAAGTAGTCTTAGATATTGAGTGTGGTTATTGCGGTGCTTTAACACGAAATAATTTGCGATTAGATGTTTCTCTATAATTATCACCCTCTTCTTTGTCTTTTATCTCTAACCGAACACTTCAAACTTTAATTCGTCGCTTCAGAGGATATTTCCTCAATCTACGATTGTCAAATATCTATATATCTGTGTCCCCATTTAGCTAACAATTAGTGTTTAACTGAGTAAACTGCAATTTATTTACTACCATTTAAATAACGAATTAAATTTTATTGCAGTCAATACGAAATATAAACTATGAAACGGAGTAGGTATTTAACCTAATCATGCAGTACGATATATGTACATACATATATAGTAACATGTTAACATTACAAATACACATACGCAGACTAAGTACTAATGTGTCGTTAGAATTTCCAAGGCCGCGTATGTTGGTAGATTACGTATAATACAACGTGCAACAGACACCGAAGTGATAAACGAAACAATTCTTATGCATAATACAACGTCAGCCCGTTAATTTATTACGAACGAGACATTCGCTTCGAGAACGAACTCCTTGTTGCCTGAGAGACGGCCGCAATTACCATATCAGGATATTTCTTCTAGGGATTTCGTTTTACTACCACCAATACTGCTGGCGCGACGGCCTGATCGCGAGAAGACTCAATAGCAATAAATATCTACAGTCAAACTTCGATTTATCCGAAATATTTTATTCTATACGTAATTTCACCGAATCTACTGCACGTATAAAGTTTAGTCTTCAACCGCTAGATAGCGACAGTATCGAGTTAGTAATTCGCCGCGGGGGTACAACGCGGCTGCACACCCTGCGCATCGGTCTCCCGTTCTTTTGGGGCGCGACTGATGTACGAGGATGACAGAAGCGAAGACTGGAATTCCCAGCTGTCCTCGTTCCTTTTTGCCTTCATTAAATTTGTGTTACCACCGCTGAGAGATATCGGAGTGAGATTATTTCTTTCTGCTTTCATTTTTTTCTTCCTGCTTGCGTCCCTATTTCATGAGGGTGATGTTAAATTAGACTCTTACGGATCGCGTGCTACGGTTTGTTATAATCGTTATTGTTATATTTTTAATACGGATGTCTTGATAATAATTAAGTAAGTGTATTCAAGCTTGATTAGGTAACTAATTTAAATCCTGATTTCTACGTATATTGGTAGATTAAAAATCGATTGAATATATACAATCTGTTTCCAAATTAATATTTCCCTTCGCTAATGAGTTAATATCAACTGTCTCTCAAACGAACAAAGACGAATTTTGCGAGAACTTTGAAACGGATATGGGAGGTCATTATACATATATTACCAACTATTATAAATGAGGTCAAATTCTAGGTTAACACAAGGAAGTACGGCAATGCCCATGGCAGTGACATTTTTTATTATTATTAGCACGAAATATAAAGACAGTCTCTTCTTTTAGAATTAAAGACCAAATAGCTTTTTATCCAGTCTCTCCAAGATTGCTGAAGCTTAGCAATACTTTTCGATTCCGTCTGGCACTCCTGTCTATCTTCCAATTATTAATAGAGATGGCTATTAAATTTGACCTTTATAACCAATCATTCGCTATTAAATCTAAAAGTCCATGATTTTGTCAAAGCCCATATTTTTGGGAGCTCTCCTAATTGGTCCAAAACTTTTTCTAATCTTTATATATGATCTTTCTAGAATTGGCAGGATCAAAACGATACTGCACAAGATGGTCAGCATTGCACGAAATGATGTCACAGTCCACTAGGTGGTGTAGGTGGTTCTATCTCAGTTATATGGTATGGTCAATATCTACCAAGTGCTATAGGAGCAATTTCAATGCTCTCCAGAATAAAATGTTGAGATACGTTACCAACTCTCTGTAGCATATATGAGCAATTTGTAGCTGTATCAAGATCTCCAGATTTCGACCTTCTTTTAACGATATACCTTAGTTAGAGAACTGGCTCACTTTGATCTTGACACACTCCCTCCTTTGATCAAAAAATTGGAAAGTCTGTTCCCGTAACAGATAATGCTTCACGCTGTTATTTGGTTTGTCATGCTTCTTGTTTTTTTTCGGACTAAATAAATTCATTTGTTTATGGCAAGCTCAGCAAGTTTATGTGATGACATATTGCACATTGGAGGATGAAAGAGCTCACTAGGAAGGCAATAGATGCTTTTTTTACAAATTGCCCTAGAAAGTTTATCGGAACATTTTTATTATCTGGATCATTAGAGAATTGTCTTTTAAGAACAACATGATACCATGATTAATAAATTCAGATGCAACTCTTAAAAAGTTCTGAATATTTGTTCGAAAACTATCAAGCACATGATAAATCATCAGTTTTTCAAACGATTTGTAAGAGGAAAGCCCATCAGATTTGGTTTCAAACAATAAGCCATGTACTGGTCTGGATCTAAAAAGATTTAGTGTTTAGCATGACTTATTGTTGTTGTTTTTGTAATATTTTTTGCGTTTTCTAAACCTTTCTAATTGGAAATTTTATGAATTCAACAGAAAGTATCAGTGAATACCAGATAAACCTGGAAGCCATCATAATACCACTAAATTCCATTATCTAATTCCATTTTAATTCTAATACACTAGAACTAACAAAAACATAATTATGGTATAATTAATGGGTTAAGAAATGACGTGATGATGAAGTTTATAAATTCCAGAAGGATTCAAATATGACGCAACTTTGTTTATTTTGAACTTTTAATCCCACAATAATTAGAAGATGCCAGTCACTAGTCGCCAGTTTCTAGTCACTAGTTGTCAAGAGAGTTTGCAAGGGAATTTGCCGAAGTGGTTAGGCGGCTGACTATGGTTGTGGCGCCATGGTAGGTACCGGATTTCAATTCTCTGGAAGAATGGTGATAGTTTTCTTGGAAAATTGGAATCCCATCGACTTACCAGTCGTTGTTAGGAGCAAAGTGATTAACAGCACGGCACAAAAACTACATAGCCAGAGTTGCACTCACCACACATAAAAAAAAACTAGTAAATAGTGATCAGTTCACTCACAATCAGATGGTGAATATCTCGTAAGTCTAGTTACAGAGTACACTGAGGGAAAGGCTTGTGTTATAGGCTTGAAAAGCATTTTAGTAGCTTGGTCACAACGGCCTACTGTTTAAACTGCAGTCAGGTAGAACATTTCATATCCAACGACTGGACCAACTCACAGTCACTAAGCCCATCACGGCAGGAGATCTTCAAGGTTCTCGTATGAGACAGAACTTTGCATCTTATACATTTTTCTTTGAGGACACTGTCACATTGCTGGCAGGTAGGGTGGCAGAATTAATGTTGTCCCTGAGATCTTAAAAATTGCAGGTATCTCTTATGATAATGTCATTGGGTGGACAGGCCGTTTTTGATCCAGAACTTACTAAAAAGAAGGCAAATTGATTGTGCCGTAGAGCAAAATGTAAACTCTTTCTAGGAAGAACTAATGAAGGTCCAGTCCAAGCTCTTCAGCTGTTGAAGATTTAGCCAGCAAAATATCTCATAAAAAAGGCAAGTATATAAGCTGAAATTGGATCTGATTGATGTACAAGCATTAAAGTCCTTGAATATCAAGTACCTTTTTGTTCTAAAACCTGTCAAAATTTGTTGTGGTCTACAGAGCTCAGGGTAGCTCAGGATGCAGATTATCTTGATCGAGATATATTGGTTGGAGCAACGCTGTCCACCTTTGGATTCTGGGGGGTTGACACCCTAGACCCATTAGTAAGGATAAGGTTTTAACAAGAGAACATGGCTTTTTAGCGAGGGTTGTGGATCTCGAAATTGGCTTTTCTTCATTATTTAACAATGGTAGGCTTCCTCGATAGGTTTGTCCATTTTGTTGGGTTTTAAAACATCAACCCTCTAACTCAATCTTAACGCGAAAACAGCTTTTTGTTCCACTGCGTCCCCGGATTGAATGTTTCAAGGAAATTGTTCGGCGACCTTTTATATTAAACATCAATTGAGAGCTTTTTTTTTATTTATAGTACATACATACCTACATATACGTATGCATATAATGTAATGTATATTATGTTGTTGTATGTGGTACGTGTTCAACGTTAACCCGTATCTTAAATTTCAAATACATACACAGTATGTGAGGTCTTTCTTATGTTTATTTTACTCCCGGCTAGCGTTTCTACTACGTCACCACCACAAAATACAACATATGTACAACAATTTCAAGTTAATTTCGCGTAGATCGCAGCGAGGAATCGTCCAAGATCCATAGCATCACGCTATTGCAGTATTAACGTTAGAAAACATACGATTCACAACGCTAAAACTTGCCAAGAAAGTCGTAAAAAAGTTACAACCAACTCATAATAACAGTAATAGGAATAACGGCGTGTATAATGAATTATATTGAATGGAATCGTCGTCAGGAACACGCTCCGTACACTCCGCATAAGCCTCCTATATTCACCACGTCATTCGATGGTATACACCTCCTTATCGCGCACGTTTCGAGTAAGATCGTCGCGTAAATACGTACAAAATGAATTCGATGAAGCGGAGGACGTATTGGTGATTTTATCCCGGGTATATTGGCAGCGCTAACAAGATAAAATACTTTAGGGTTATACGGTCTGTGAGATAACTTTGTTTACACGTCGTTCTACCGCGATTTTCTGAGTATTCTTTAAAGTATTATTGGTATACTGTGTGTACGTCGAACTATATACGTTTGTACTATTTTAGGAAAGGGAGGAAAGATGCGAATTTGTTCGACAAATTATCGAGGGCATAGTGTGAAATATTTATTATTTAGCGTTAGCCTTTCTTTTCGAAACGCTATCGTTCAAGGAACTATTTTTTTATTATCCTTTTCTTTGTTGTATTTCTCCTTCCTTTAGTGCTTCTTAGAAAAAAAGATCCTGCTATAACTATTTCTAGATAAGATGTTTGACTTTCTTTTTCACACTTCTTTAAAAACATTTTTTTATATATCTATGTACACTACCGTCACAAAGTTTAGAAACGTGTAGGAATTGGGCGTGCAAATTAACATGCCACAAAAAATAATAATAGTCAGCCACTAATTCTTCAATTTTAAATAAATATTTCCCTAAAGGTATTGCAATTATTTAATGATAGAACGTCAAAGGCGTAATTGATGTCCTTCCAGCAGGGCCAAACGCCGTGTTCTGCTGTCCTTCAGGAATCTCCTTCTGGTAGGACAAATGTTTGGACGTTCTATCATTAAGCAGCAATTCAAGGGTGAAGTTTTAGTTTTGACTTTGCTAAAATGGTTCCTTAAGCTCTTCTTGCGGACAGCTCCAATAAGCGAACATCTCTCTTAACCGAACAAATTTTCTGGAACCGAATCTCGGCATATCATCAGCCAATGTTAAATGCTAACCATTTTGTTCTGTGTAAATATGGCCGGTGACGAAGTTGATTGGTTAATAATCGAAAAAGCTGTTCGTCCTCGTGTTTAAAAAAAATGTTGCTATCTATTAGCGACTTGGAAATCAACCAAACACGCCTGGATGACACCAGAAATCATGTCCGAATGGTTGTTCCATTTTGAATCCAGGCTTTCAAAATTTCAAATTTTACTAATACTAGATAGTGTCTTATCCTCCTAGTCAATTAAGAACTGCTTCTCCAAAGCTGGATTTAAGAAAAGTAATTCGGAATGTAGTGTACAAGTTGATTGCGATCCTGAAGATGCATTTAGGAGCAACAGACCACCAAAATGTAGAAGATTTCATGACCTTAGGCGATATTATAACAACAGAAGGAAAAATCGCCGTTGACAACTTTTCGAATTTGGATGTAGAAGGCCGAGGCTCATTTGAAGAAGGTAGTTCAAACGACTCAAAAGAAGAAGTATAAATGTCGGCAGGATTATATAATTCAAAATTGATAAATTCTCAAAGCTCTAAGGCATATTAAAGTTATTACGAAAATTGTTTCCTTCAGCAAAATATGACCAGATTTCGTCAGAAAAATTTTTTAGGTTTGAAGTTTTGAATTTTATTGGAATGAATTTCCTTCCTCCCAAGTATAGAGACTTATTGGTCAATTTCTAACGATTTAAAAGTCGGAATTATATCTAATACTATGTCTCGAAATAGATTTCAGACTATACTCTCGAATTTCGATGGATTCTTAAATTCAAACATCGCTTTTCTATAACACAATATACCCTAGTGATACTAATAAAATGGGGTTATAAATTCGGGATATTATCAGATATGTTTGAGTTTGTTAAAAAAAAATTACATTTATCAAGAAAAGAATTAAAAAATCCGACATGAAGTTTGCGAATTATAACTTTGGAAAAAGAGTTGTTTTGCAATTAATTTAACAGGGCTGGCAAACTTGAAAGTATACTGGCTTGCGGAACTATAATAGCAAATTGGAAAGGATTAGGCACCTAAAAGGGCAAATGATAAAAGTTTGAGAAGAGATAATTTTGATTATAAAACATCAAACACTGAAATCACCTTCAACGCCAAAAGAAGACGGTAGAACTATAGTGTGTCGTATATAAATTATGCTTGAAAATAGAAGGAATCGTTGACCCAAATTTGTCCAAAAGAGAAGACTGTGCGAAATGTGTAGTGCTCTAACACACATAGTTAGTCTTCTTTTTTAGTACCGATCATTTACTTGCTCACTTCATAAAGACAATCACCAAGATATAAACGAAAATTTAAGAAGGTATACATTTATTTTTTTATCCTTGTAATCTGTCACAATTGTAAGGTTCACTTCCTGGATAGTATATAATGTACAGGGTTTTCAAAGTTAAGTCGGCACTATTGCTAACTTTGTTATTATTGGAGCTACAAAGTTAGTTAAATAGGCAAACTAGTGTAGTTTTTCAAGCAAATTACAATGGCATTAAAAAAAAATAATTGACGTACTGGGTCACGTGATATTGTGAAAAACGTAATTTTTTAAAATGGGACACCCAGTATACAGTTTTCACGGTCGACAGAAAATTTAATTCTGAACAAAAACTTTCCTATGAACTTTTATCCTAAAGTCAATAATAACAGAGTTATTGATGATTGTTTTTACAGAAACTAAAAACAGTATTGTTTATTTTAAGTTATTTTATTAGTTTCGAAAATAAAAAAACAAGAAATTTTAAATTCAGAGCAGATGCTCAAAAACATCACCCTCTTGTTCCAAGCAGTTTTGAACCCGCCTGTTAACGCTTCTAGTAGCCTTAGCAATGATTCTACCATCAATATTATTAATAGCATGGCTGATGCTTTGCTGGAGATCTTCAAGAGTATCATACCGTCTTTCATGCACTGCACTTTTCACAAATCCCCAAAAGAAGAAATCCAAAGGTGTTATGTCCGGTGATCGGGGAGGCATACGAATAGGCCCGTTAGTTGATAGATATCGGCCATCAAAAAGGTCATGTAATAAGCTATGAATTTGGCGAACATTATGGGCAGGAGCGCCATCTTGTTGAAAGAATATCTGTTGTCTATCCATTAAATTCAGGTCATCCAAGAATTGTCCAAGGGTAGCGGTTAACATTTCGACATACCTCTCGCCAGTTAATGCACCTTGATAAAATACGGGGCCTACAATTCTTGAATCAATCAAGCCACACCAAACATTAACACTAAAGCGTCTCTGCGGATTACAAGGACGGAAAAGCATCGGGTTTTCTCGACTCCAATAGTGGCTGTTCTTCCTGTTATACATACCCCTGTTGGAGAAATTTGATTCGTCACTCCAAAGAACCAAACGCCAAAAATTATGGTTAAGTCTAACTTGATTAATGTACCACTGACAAAACTGAGTCCGTCTTTCTTGATCTCCCGGTACCAGCGTCTGAATAGGTCTGTATCTGAACGGCACAAACTTATGTTTTTTTAAAATATTGTGAATAGTTCCCAAAGATAGTCCACTTTCTTCCTTTAAATCATTAATTGCATTATTAGGATTAGCTTCAAAGAAAGCTAAGACGTTAATTTCAGTTGCTTCACTTATTATAAATTGTTTGTTGGTTCTAGTTTTCTTGAACACATTTTCATTTAATCGAAACTTACGGTACAAAAGTAAAAAGTACCTTCGATCTGGCAAGTTGCGCGTTGGAAATAAAACACCGTAACGTTCACGAGCTTGCAGGGAATTTTTATTACAAACGATGTAACATTCCATCATATCACATTTTTCTAAATGCGTGAAAGGCATTTTTTCATCAATAAACACAAAATGTTAATTGCTTACTGACAGAGGTTTAATGCAATATTTCAATGTTGATGACATTTGCAAAACAATCGAATTTTGTTTATGAAATAACAGCCACCTTGGTAAATTTGAAAAATTATCAATAACTCTGTTATTATTGACTTTAGGATAAAAGTTCATAGGAAAGCTTTTGTTCAGAATTAAATTTTCTGTCGACCGTGAGAACTGTATACTGGGTGTCCCATTTAAAAAACTTACATTTTTCACAATATCACGTGACCCAGTACGTCAATTATTTTTTTTAAATGCCATTGTAATTTGCTTGAAAAACTACACTAGTTTGCCTATTTAACCAACTTTGTAGCTCCAATAATAACAAAGTTAGCAATAGTGCCGACTTAAGTTTGAAAACCCTGTATATAGTCCGTACAAGCCTATAATTTGATCAAGTAGGCCGAGACCACCCGTGGAATGGTTATACAGTTTCACTACTTTTGAACCTGCAACACTCACATAATCCTTTTCACTCTTGTCTCATTTGAAAACTTTATCTATACAGCGCCGCCGCTGGGGTGCCTGCCGCCCGTGTGCAACTTTATAATTGCCGCCCCATACATTTGAGAATGTCAAAATTTTCCCAAATATAATAGTTACAGTTAGCTATACCTGGCCAAATATGTATAAATATTGTGATTTTAATTTACATAGATTAGTAGTATGGTAATGATTTTCTATTACCTAACTCATACAACAATTATATGACGTAACATATTTCAGATATTCTTATCATGTATGGGACATACGAGGGAGCGTTTTTATATTCGCGGAATGAGCGGGTTGTAGGGGGGGTGATTAGGCGCATTGGGGGTGTGACCTGTGCAGCGACTCATAATTAGTATAAATACGAAGTTTCATTATTATTAGACAGTTAGTCTTTGAGCTATCGTCAACCAAGTAACATAATCAGGAGTGAAAAGTGAAATATGGAAAAAATCGAATATCGTGCCGTTATAAAGTTCCTTACCAGGCAAGGAAAATCAGTCGCGACCATAATGAATGAGATGTCATTGGTTTACAGCGACTCTTGTCCAGGAAAAACCATGGTGTACAAGTGGCATAGTTTATTTAAACAAGGAAGGGAATCCCTTGAAGACGACCCGAGGCCGGGCAGGAGCATTGAGGTGACCACGCCAGCACTTATCCACAAAGTTGAAAAAATTGTACTCGAAGATGCTCGACTAAAGAAGAAACAACTCGCAGAAATGGTTGGAGTATCCGATACAACAATTTTTAAAATCCTACACGATCATCTCGGCATGTCTAAGGTCAGCGCAAGATGGGTGCCGAGAATGCTCACGCCGCCGCAAAAACAACAGCGCGTAGAGTGTTCGCGTGCATTTTTGGACCTCTGTAATGAAGACAAGGATGGTGTATTGAGTCGAATTGTTACTGGAGACGAAACTTGGGTTCATCATTATGAACCTTAGTCCAAACAAGACTCCATGCAGTGGCATAAAAAGGGCACAGCACCTCCCAAGATATTTAAAGTGTCACAATCAGCTGGGAAACTCATGGCAACGGTATTTTGGGACTCGGAAGGAATATTGTTGATTGATTATAAAGATAAAGATGTTTCTATAACCGGAGAATATTACGCTTCAATATTAGAGCGACTAAAAGAAGCCATTAAAGAGAAAAGACGGGGAAAATTGACGAAAGGTGTGCTGCTTTTGCACGACAACGCGCCCGTCCACAAGAGCCACGCTGCGTTAGCTGCCCTGCATAAGGTGGGCTTTGAAATTGTGAATCACCCACCCTACAGCCCAGACCTGGCCCCGAGTGATTATTACCTGTTTCCGAAAATGAAAAAAGAGGTGGTGGGTGGTAAAAAATTTACTGCCGATGATGAAGTCAAGGAGGCAGTTTCGGCGTATTTTGCAGATAAAGAGAAATCATTTTTTTATGAGGGTATAAATAAATTAATTGAAAGATGTGAAAAATGTATCCGTCTTGCAGGTGAATATATTGAAAAAGAAAAATAATTTGGTTTTTCTATTTCCACCCCTTATCCCCCATTCCGCGAATATAAAAACGCGCCCTCGTACATGTATAAATATAGAATTGCAAACTTTACACATTTATTAATAAAATAAATAGGTACCTACTTACTCATTTGAAGCCAGTACAGCTGCACAGTAAAATCACTATACCACTATACATATCTTTAACTTACTAGAACAAAACTATCTGCAAATATTTCCAAATACAAACTTAAGTTGAATTAAAATAAATACAATTAACACTAATAATAATTAGAACGTATCTCTTAAAAACGAACTTTTTTATCATAAGGTGGTTTTCTATAGAAAGCCCAGTTACTTACATCGTAAGATTCTGTTCAGAACGGACGTGCACAATGTTAATGTGAGAAATAAAGGCCTACTAACTCCTCCAGTTCACTATCTAGAAATTTTCAAGAGATCATTTTCATACAACGTGGCTAAATCGCTAAATTTCATCTGCGTTGCGTTCTTTGCATCCCTCCGCGTTTGCGCGTCAGCTACACAAGCAATATTTCTCATCTTACTGAGTGCCGTGATGTTTGTTTTTTTTTCCTTTTCTTTATTATCCCAATTAGTACTTAGTTGGTTCTGCAATTGCTTTCTTGTATTTGTGTTTAGATTTATGCGTGTGCTTATTTTGGCCAGGTTCAGAAGGAAGACCAGCTGCCCTCTGCAAGTAGCTGATTCTGAACCTTTTGGTACTATTGTATAACTTATTGTTTTGTTTTGAATTTACCAATAAACTGCTATTATTATTATTATTATTATTATTACTATTATTATTATTATAACTTTTCGGGCCTTTGTTTCAGAAAACTTTTCACTATGTTTTTTATATCCAATATGTCATAAACTTCATGTTCAATAGAGTTTTGAGAACGATCGTTTACCAGTAGCTACCGTCACTAGTAGAGTAAGGAGTATTTGTGTTATTATGGCTAAATTTGGAAACATTGATAAGAGATTATTACTATAAATATATTCAAGAATATCACTTCTTTCTGTTGAAAAATAAGGTTGAATTACTTTAATTTTTTTATATAAATCGGTTTCACTAATGTCCGTCAAGAGAGGATTTTATATCAAATTTTTCAGGATTTTGCTAATCACATTTATTTTACTTAAAATATCATACCATATCGTAACACAACACATGAATTTGAATTTAAGAATTTTATTTTAAGTGATTTTACTAAAGTTCTAGTGTTCATATCTCTTTTATTATCATCTTCTATTTTCTCTAAAGCATCATATGTAGCGCCTATCGATGCAACTTTCCTATCGTGTGTCCGACAACGGTTTTAGTGTTAACTTTGACTCAGGAAAAAGGAGCATTTACAAAGTTTTAAATATGATGTATGTATATGTATTTCTATTTAAACTCTGAAGAATAAATTGATAAATAAAACAAAAATAAAATACAAATTGCTTAAAATAATAAAAATCGTTATTATTATACAAGCTTTGGCCGCCCTTATTTTCGGCCGCCCGTGTGCGATGCATACTTCGCACACATGGTAGCAGCAGCCCTGCATCTATACATCCGGGTCCACTAAAGTTTGAAACTAAAATAACAGACCCGTTGTTTAGCCACTTCACCAAAACTATATCCTTGTCTTCACGTTATAAGCTTAGCTTCCCATTATAGCTAGCAAATATGAATGAATTATGAAATATAATCCTTATAGTTGTATCAAACAAGGTTCTAAGATTATTTTTGAAAAATTTAAATTTTGCAGGCTATTTTAAGCTGCTCTGAGTATTGTTTCAAAAGTTTGGTTTTCTACCATGCGGTGTTTATGAAAAAAATTGAGAAAATCTAGATTTTGCTCTCTCCTTTTTTTTTAGAAGATTGATTTTTGGAGAGAATTTGACTAGGTACTGCCATCTGTCCCTATTTTAATATTGGTCTCTTTCGCGAGACTGAAGCGCAAGATAGGTATTTGATTTACAATACTTAATTATATATTTTTTTTATAAATAATACTGAAAAATAATTTCTTGCCACCGATGCGTTAATGTGCCATATCGTTACAAAACGACGATGATAACCGTACAACTACATTTATATTTGCATCCTTTCTTGCTCATAATTTGATAAACCAAACTTCACGATAAATTCTCGTTTAGATCACGGAGGGACCTTTCTAGAAGTATCGGCTGACGTGTCGAAGTTTTCATAGCTCGTATTTTTTGTATGTACTAGTTATATTTAGATGAGGCGCACCGAAGAACTTACGGTTAATACATAAGCATTATGTAAATATCTACGCAGTATATTGTATGTATATATGTAGATATATGCGATACATAAATACTACATCAATATACCTTATGTGTTTCGAAGACTAGACGCAGTTCCTCTCTATATAAAGACGCAACATTATGAAGAATTTTCTACATATAGGATATAGGCGGCTGTTGTATTGTAGATACAGTACAACCTTGCTAATCCGAACTGGTTGAGGGAAGGATGATTGCTCTACATTAATTCAAGCTATGAACGAAACGTGTCAACGGTAAGTCTAACACATTCTTCAAGACTGGTTCAACTGAACATTTTTACTGATGGCTATTATAAGATTATTAGAGACGTATTAAAATTCGACGTTTCGCCACTAATATAAGTGGCTTCTTCAGGAGAAAAAACTAGACGAGGAGTGCCAGAAAGTCGCGGTAACTTGGCGTGCAAACCACGCCAGAGGCGAAAATTCTGACTGGTCAGCAGATTTCCGTGGTAGCCTTCGATATATTTGTACCTGGTACTTGTGAAAAAATACAATGTGAGATTTATATGTCGCAGAATACTTTGTGTCTTACACACAACTACGTGTACCTTACTACCTACTCCTAAATTGGGTGTATTTAGAGCGACATCACCGTGACTTCCTGCAAGTATGTGGAAATCGTATCAAAAACCTGATGTCCCACTTAGACGCTCTGGCAGCAATTGTAAAAGTAACTAAAGATCCTGCGGTGTATGAGCAGGAATATTATCACCATAACACTATAAATATATTAAATGGTTTTAAATAATAAGGTACAACTAAACCATGCAAAAGATATTGAAAATTTTCAAAATAAACAGAAAACCACTAGGAAAATAATTAACCAAGTAACAGGAAAGAATTCTAAGAAATCTAATATACCAATAATACCTGATGAAATGAAAACACTTTAACCATTTTAACTAAAAACACCGACGCGTTTCAATGCTGTCATTATCAAGAATAAAACTAATTTTTTATTAGTTGTGCAATAATAAAACGAATTTTTTATTATCGCCTTGATAATGACAGCATTGCTGTTGAAACGCGTCGGTGTTTTTTAGTTAAAACTTGTTTGGTGTTCAGTGGGTTAAAGTGTTTAGTGTTCTACTTCTGCACCAAGAGATCCAGTGAAGAACTGATGAAATGAATCAACCATTTATAAATCAAGGAAACCATATATCTGTGCAGTCCACGGTAGATCCACTGAAATTGCTTACCAAAACTAACGAAATGACTGCAAACTCATGCAGCTTTATTTCAGTGACTTGTGACGAGGTAAAGAATGTACTTTCTAAAATAAAATCCAAAAACACGGAACACCACTGCGGATTCTCCACTAAATTCCTTAAGATAATTGCACCAAGCATTGTTGAAGTATTAATGACCATTATAAATAATTGCTTTACTAACGGGATTTTTCCAAAAGAATAAAAAATTGCTAAAGTATTGCTCATGATAAAGACTTGTTTGACTAACTTGCTCTGATCTAAGTCGAGCATTTGACATCGCGGATTACAGAGCAGTAACAATAGAACGCGGTGTGCCTCAGGGGTCGATATTAGGCCCTCTCCTGTTTGTTATATACATAAATGACGTGGTGGTCAATATATCGGCATCAGATACAGTCTGTCTATATGCAGATGATACTTCGCTGATAACCAGCGCAAGAACTAGGGGAATATTGTTGGGGCAGACTCAAAGAATAATGAATGGAGCCGAAGAATTGTATGCCTCTAATAAACTAAGTTAAATATGACGAAGACATAACACTTGGATTTTTCACTTCACAGAGGTGAAATTACCAACAACGTCAAGATATTGGGTCTTCACGTTGATAACAAGCTAATATGGTCTATCCACATCAACGAATTAGCAACAAAGCTCACTGCTGCTGTATATAGTGTATTACGGATTAGAAACGTATCTACTCACCATGCCGCAAAAGTGGTCTACTTCACTAACTTTCGTAGTATGGCTACTTAGCGTGTGGCCATTAGAGTGTTGTGCAACCTACAAACAACGGAGTCGTGTAAACAAGCCTTCATTAAAGAAATAACTCTTACCTTAGCTAGTGTATATACATACTTACTACAGTCAAATACAGGGTTTTCAAACTTAAGTCGGCACTATTGCTAACTTTGTTATTATTGGAACTACAAAGTTGGTTAAATAGGCAAACTAGTGTAGTTTTTCAAGCAAATTACAATGGCATTAAAAAAATTGACGTACTGGGTCACGTGATATTGTGAAAAATGTAATATTTTTAAATGGGACACCCAGTATACAGTTCTCACGGTCGACAGAAAATTTAATTCTGAACAAAAACTTTCCTATGAACTTTTATCCTAAAGTCAATAATAACAGAGTTATTGATGATTTTTCAAATTTGCCAAGGTGGCTGTTATTTCATAAACAAAATTCGATTGTTTTGCAAATGTCATCAACATTGAAATATTGCATTAAACCTCTGTCAGTAAGCAATTAACATTTTGTGTTTATTGATGAAAAAATGCCATTCACGCATTTAGAAAAATGTGATATGATGGAATGTTACATCGTTTGTAATAAAAATTCCCTGCAAGCTCGTGAACGTTACGGTGTTTTATTTCCTACGCGCAACTTGCCAGATCGAAGGTACTTTTTACTTTTGTACCGTAAGTTTCGATCAAATGAAAATGTGTTCAAGAAAACTAGAACCAAAAAACAATTTATAATAAGTGAAGCAACTGAAATTAACGTCTTAGGTTTCTTTGAAGCTAATCCTAATAATGCAATTAATGATTTAAAGGAAGAAAGTGGACTATCTTTGGGAACTATTCACAATATTCTAAAAAAACATAAGTTTGTGCCGTTCAGATACAGACCTATTCAGACGCTGGTACCGGAGATCAAGAAAGACGGACTCAGTTTTGTCAGTGGTACATTAATCAAGTTAGACTTAACCATAATTTTTGGCGTTTGGTTCTTTGGAGTGACGAATCAAATTTCTTCAACAGGGGTATGTATAACAGGAAGAACAGCCACTATTGGAGTCGAGAAAACCCGATGCTTTTCCGTCCTTGTAATCCGCAGAGACGCTTTAGTGTTAATGTTTGGTGTGGCTTGATTGATTCAAGAATTGTAGGCCCCGTATTTTATCAAGGTGCATTAACTGGCGAGAGGTATGTCGAAATGTTAACCGCTACCCTTGGAGAATTCTTGGATGACCTGAATTTAATGGATAGACAACAGATATTCTTTCAACAAGATGGCGCTCCTGCTCATAATGTTCGCCAAATTCATAACTTATTACATGACCTTGTTGATGGCCGATATCTATCAAATAACGGGCCTATTCGTATGCCTCCCCGATCACCGGACATAACACCTTTGGATTTCTTCTTTTGGGGATTTGTGAAAAGTGCAGTATATGAAAGACGGTATGATACTCTTGAAGATCTCCAGCAAAGCATCAGCCATGCTATTAATAATATTGATGGTAGAATCATTGCTAAGGCTACTAGAAGCGTTAACAGGCGGGTTCAAAAGTGCTTGGAGCAAGAGGGTGATGTTTTTGAGCATCTGCTCTGAATTTAAAGTTTCTTGTTTTTTTTTATTTTCGAAACTAATAAAATAACTTAAAATAAACAATACTGTTTTTAGTTTCTGTAAAAACAATCATCAATAACTCTGTTATTATTGACTTTAGGATAAAAGTTCATAGGAAAGTTTTTGTTCAGAATTAAATTTTCTGTCGACCGTGAGAACTGTATACTGGGTGTCCCATTTAAAAAAATTACATTTTTCACAATATCACGTGACCCAGTACGTCAATTATTTTTTTTAATGCCATTGTAATTTGCTTGAAAAACTACACTAGTTTGCCTATTTAACCAACTTTGTAGCTCCAATAATAACAAAGTTAGCAATAGTGCCGACTTAAGTTTGAAAACCCTGTATATACATAAACATAAAGACCATCTGATAATATACACAACCATGATACACGTTTAAAGTCACACCTACGAATACTGTATCATAGAGTACAAACCACGCAAAAGTCTGTTGAATAGGTACTGGGCAATTAAAATGTACAATAAGTTACCTGACGATATAAAATGTCTTACTAATGGTAAGTTCAATAGTAATCTTAAAGTGTACTTTATTGCTTTATAGAGGATCTAGCTTTCATAAGATTATCTGTTCAGACAGTTTCCATTGTATTGGAACTAAAACGAAATGTTTTATTCTGAAGTAGCCGCATTTGTGCAACTGATAATCACCTTACTATCCAATCGACTCATGAGTAGCATTGGAATTGAAGTGCAAATGCCTATAGATGCCTTAGATTCCCTAGATGAGAATTTCAATTTACAAAAGTGTCAGGCTTTGATTATACGGCGTTGGGGTTAGAATAGAAAACGATAACTTTCATTATTTCATACGTGAATAAATATTTGAAGAAGTCATAAACTGGATAACTCGATATAAAATATTTCCGGAGGCAATAGAAAAGTTTTATCGGTTTTTCTGGTTCTAGTTTCGATGCCTTCCAAATTGGCATTCTCATTATCGGAATCTGTTTCATTAATTACTACATTTTCATAGCCAGGATGTTAATAATAAATAAATAATCCTGTTAATGACTATTTAGTACCTTTCAGGTTGGTTTATGGCTGATTTATAACTAGTGGTTTAGAACGTGTAACTTATTGAATAAGTAGGATGATAGGCGATTCAAATTAATCGTTGTTTTTCTTTTCAAACTGGTAAGTTTTGGCAACGGGCACTATTAATTAGTTGTTACGTAACTTTCAACATTTTTATTCTTACTGATGGACAAATTCTTCAATTGCTACGCACACGATTTGTTTGAGCACATCATTCATGACGCGGTTTCTTGGTTTCTTTTTTTACTGTGTTCTAAATTTAGGCGTCTATTAGTCATAATTTTATTCTAAATATAATGTTTTGATTTGGGATCGGACAATTTAGAAGTTCTACTACAAAATTGTCATGTACAAGTTTGATCGAAGGCCTTGAATGTAATATGTCACCATTTTTGTGTTTTAATATTTCAAAATTTAAATCTATTTGAAACTTCTGAAAATTATATTAATACTGACAATGAGTTACAATTGTCTATAAATTTTCTATGCATTGAATCTATCTCTAACTAAACCGAATGCATCCATTCATCGCTCAGTTCTAACTCATACAATGAGGTCATAAAGTTTTGCACAAAATTCATAAAACCGACGGCGATTTTTCTTGTTTTTTTTTTCTGTATAAATTCCTCAAATTGGTTTCCAAAGGAAAGGTTTCCGAAGTCACGGATTTTCATGAAACTTGTGCAATTATGTAGAGCTGGAAGAACCATATTAGGAACTGTTTACCATTGCTATTTAAGAAAAAAAAAAATCATCTTTTTTGGTTGTCATTTTGTATTTATTACAAGAAAAAATATTGAGACGCCTGGGTATACAGAGCCTAAGTTGACAACTCTCTTGCCACTACATCAGGGGATTTATTGTTTTGAAATAAGTATAAACATGAGTGATTATTGTAAACTGATAGTCTTCGGTATTTTGTTTATTATTACATCAAAATATTAATTCAATCTCGTTGAAAATGGCTTTTTTCACGCTAAACAATAAACTCCTTCGTGTATAGTATAGCAGAGGACGGAAGGAGAGCACTCTTTATAAGAATAACCGTTCTCTATTCTAATACATCTCTAGAACCATTATGACACTCTATACAGGGTGCCCGGATTTCGCAGAGACAACATGGGTAACTTTTTTATTTGAAGACATAAAAAGACGGTTAAATTAGCAAAAAGGTGTAGATTTAAAAGCTCACTAAGAATTCATTTTCAAATTTGACTTGTCATGCTTCATTTGTTTAATATTGAAGAAAAACTGAAATCTCCTAATTTCTTTTATTTGCCGTAACTTTTTTGTTGCTTGAGATATTAAGATGCGGTTTGAAGCAATTCAAATTGTAATCTAAATACTTTTATTGACGCTTAATAAATCAAATTTGTTTTGCTCAAATTTTTTGTAATCTCATCTAACCTCAACTGGAACCATGCAATTTCTATGGCTCCTTTAAAAAGAGATTTTTCCTGAATACAATCATGTATAGCATGATATGAAAATTTCATACGATACACAATTGCACTCAGAAAAAATTACACAGCTCAAATGAAAAATTTTGAGGTGAGATTAGGTTACTAATAATACGCACACATGAAATTTCTGTTATTAAATGTTAGTTTTACGCTCTTCAAACTTTTGATATACGTACAAAATATTATATATTTTCCAAAATTATCCATTATCACTTCTGACAGGTTCGTATAATGACAACCGTGTTGTTTTCACAGATAACACGATAAACAAAAAGTTGTGATGTCCCTCCGTAATCAGGATAAGGTTAATTTTCCAAATTTTGACAAAATTTCCACATCATGCGATACATGATTGTATTCAGGAAAAAATCTCCTTTTAAAAGAGCCACAAAAATTGCATGGTTCCAATTTAAAATTTTGAGGTTAGGTGAGATTATTAAAAATTTGCGCAAGAGAAATTTGTTTTATTAAGCGTTAATAAAAGTATTTAGAAAGTATTTTTATTTAACGGGTCGATGGCCGCAGTGGTTAGGCGGCTGACTATTGTTGTGAGAGGACGATAGGCGCCGGGGTTCAATTCTCTGGAGGGACGGTGACATTTTTTCAGAAAGTTAAATCCCGGATCGACTTGCCATTCGCTGTTGGGAGCAAAGTGATTAACAGCGCGGCATCATAAAAGGCGATATGATGCTGTCACAAAGCCAATTGAACACAACATACACACACAAAAACTACACCGCGAGAGTTGCAGTGATAGCCAGACAGGCGATACAGTTTACGGAGTCACTGCAACTAAGCACCCACCACATCAAAAATTACAATTTTAATTGCTTCGAACCGCATCTTAATATCTCAAGTAGGTAACAAAAAAGTTACAGCAAATAAAAGAAATTAGAAGATTTCAGTTTTTCTTCAATATTAAACAAATGAAGCATGACAAGTAAAATCTGAAAATGGATTCTTAGTGAGCGTCTCTCTAGGTCTTCAAGTAAGAAAGTTACCCATGTTGTCCCTACGAAATCCGGGCACCTTGTATATACTTACAATAGCCACAGAGTAACAAGCAAAAACGAAAAATACACCAACTTTCAAAGGTGATTTTCCCCTTCAAAGGCTTTTTAGGCTCTAACGGAACATTTTCCTACATAGTCCTGCTAGTTAGAGCTGGGCGATACCGACCTTTTTACTATGAAGTATCGATATCAATCGAGATGTTCATACTTATTGATTCATCGATTCTGTTGAACGTTGAAGTTGATTTCTTAGTATCGGTATCGTAATATCGGTTTCTTGGTACCGATTTTTTAATGTCGGTGCCTTGGTATCAATATCCTAGTATTAGGGTTTTGGTATCGATATCCAGGTATCAGTTTTTTTAATATCTTTATCTGAGGCATAAAATTTGTTTTTAAACCGTGAGTTAGTGGAATATATATTAGCAAAACATTTTATTAATTAAATTTACCCTAAGTATAAAATAAAAATTAAAAAAGAACAAATATAGCACCAAAAATATATAAAGTTTCGTAAGACGACTTCGAGCTTTCTAGAAAGTTTCCAATGTAAAATTTCAATTGAATCGCTATACGATGAACGAGCTTACGTGAAGACAAAATTATATCGCGCAGAATCTATTCAGGGTATACCTCGAGGAAGCAAGAGAAACTGACATGCGGCCAAAATCACTTTAGGTTGCGCCGTCAATTGTCTATGAGTTTTCAAAACGTGTTCTGCCTGACAACTAAATCAGTCTTCGCGTCCCACTATATAACGTCGCAAAGCGCTATTAACTTAACGAGAAAGAGCGCGTTAGAGCTATGTAAGGTCGTCCTTCTTGTTATTATTGCTTATTGTTGTAAAATCTTCGGTATTTGAACGCAGCGATAGAGAAAGGCTATCAGATCCTGTCGTTAGTTAAAAGAGGATGGGACAAAATCGAACAATTGCTAATTAATATTGGCGCGCAAGCTAGCAATAAAGATTAAACTTGACGAATATATACTACCTATTTGCGAGGAGCATTGTTTCGTAATTTATTACCCGTGCGTAGGTTGTTGCAAAGATTAAAATTGCTATAATGATTATTTTTGTGGTGATGCTGGAACTATACTTGTTGCGCTTTTTGCCGAATCGGTAAAATTAAACGGTAGCATATTGATGTAATAATGATTTTAATTTAACGATTGAAGTATAAAGTGATTTGTGGAGTAAATTTCCATAAACAATAGCTAAATATCGGCGGACTAGCGAAGTGAGAGACAGTGAGATGAGTGTTCGAGTCCCTCTCGTTCGTAACCGATCAATTTCTTTCTGCAGCTACCATTTGCTATTACATCTAATTCGAATTATAAGAACTTCATCGATAATAAACATTAATAATTGGTCATCATTGTTTCAAGATAACAATCGAATGATTTTGGATATCTTTATGGTGGCTTTTAGAAATGCGAAATGTTGCAAAAGTGTTTGCGACAGCATAGCCTATTTACTACATACGTTTATAGCGTACTACAATACGAGATTTTCTTGTAATTTTGCTTGGAATTTTTGGTAGCATTTGTGACATATGTTGCTTTTTGAGTGGCAGTGAAATATCTTTAGACTAGATGAAAAAATTTTAGGCTTTGGTAAATATGGTGGAGTTGATTCCTTTAAAGTACCAATTTTTCTGATATGCTAAAAGGGCTTGGTTCCGATTACACTTCTAATAACTGATGGCAAGATTTGTTACGACTTCCAATGGATGGAGGAAGGATGATTCTTCTGTACCATTCTGGTTAAAGTCATCTAGGTACTGGAGAAATGTAGTGGACCTCAACAAGAGCACTTTTTTCAAATGAAGTTTCACGAGTTGTGTTATTATTGTACATGTTGTGGTACATTCCGACAACTCTTTCAAATACAGGTGACTTACAGAAGGCTTTACATATATACTCTCACATCAAGCGGTTGTAGTTTATAGGTTATGAAGGTTGTATATTAAAGGGGGTTGGGTGAACCGCCTAGCGACACTGCAGCAGCTGCAGCTGAACTTATATTACTCCTACTTACGTTTTCCTTTACAAAAAGAATTTTGGGAGGTGTGCTGACGTTTTGACGCCCCACAAGTTATTAAAACAAAATGATCTTGAACTTGCATTTTATTAATTCATTAATGCAGAACATCTTGCTATGCTTGTGAGTTCCGAAGTATGGAATTGTAAATCAGGATTTCAGCCTTTCTGTTTTAAAAATGGGTTATCAATACTACGAAGGCTAAACGCGATATCGTTTAGATCTCTTTTTTGGTTTGGACCAAATTCACACTTAAACCGATTAAGTTGCTTCTTTCCATATAATCAAACAATATTAACTAGAGAATTTTTTTGAGCTTTTGCCATTGCTAAACACATATTTTCTTAAGGGAAGCCTGCTGAGTTTTTCACTGACATTTGTTTGTGTATACGTATTTTTTTTGCCCACATTGTTCTTGTCTTTAAATGTTTACGGAAAATTAATGAATGGAATTAATTTAATCATGCCACTTCTTACTATTGAATCGGTAAGAATTAAAAGGAACTAACTGCCAAAATTTAAAAAAATGTCATTTCTTTGCAGTGATGTTTTGAGAATATTTTACATCGTTCGGTGATGAAAATAACTTACTTAATGCTGCCGTTAGGACAGACAGAGTTGTCAACTAAAAAAAATTGTTTGATGTAGGAAGGAACTAGATAATTATGCTGTAGTTTACTATCTTTCTGTTAATAAATTTAACTTTATCAATTTGGAAATGCACGAAGATGAAGCCGAGAGCCTTGCAAATCTCTTCCATAGACATCTATTGTATCTACTATTTGCAAGTAATTGTGTTAATTATTTTTACTAATTAGTTTGTTGTGTGTCAGTATTTATTTTGCAACTGCAAGTTATTGAAGTGTTATCACAAACTCACAGAAGTACACTAGAAAGTTTTGTTGCACCAATTTTATAAATTTTATTCTAAAAACAAACAAGATCTACACTTGGAACGTTTAATTGAATATTCTGAAATTAAACGTAAACGAGGAGAAACCATCCCCCCACGAGTTACTGTGACGTTTTGGAGCCATCATTCAGTTTTTACCCCCGTCAGAAGGTTTTCGCCTCTACCGTGGTTTACACGTCGAGTTACCATGACTTTCTGGCACCCCTCACCTAGTTTTACTCCTGAAGAAGCCATTTACATTAATGGCGAAACGTCGAGCTTGAGTAAGTTGTATAAATTTTTTGTACTTTTGTTTTAAATTTTTACTTTTGTTTTATTATTGTATTGTACATATTTATTTTACAGAACCCGGAAACCCTCATAACAGAGAAGCCATCCAAACGCACTATTTTGTTTTTATAAACCCGCATTTGTTTGGCAAAAGCGCGTATTTCGATTCTGTACTCTGCTAAGGCAAAATATTACCCCTTGAAATAAAAGAGGATACAACACTAGATCTCATGTTATTTTTGGTGAAACATACAAGAAGATTTATGATCACATTATGTATTTTTTTCTTCCTACTAAAACCACTTATTAGGGTAGTATCCAAATAAATTGTTTGGATGCCAGATTTAATTTCAAAACGATGTATAATTTATTTAAAATAGCAGATCCGTAAACTGAAATTAAATACGATTTTTTTGTCAAGTTGAAATTTGGTCGGCCTCAAGCAGATGCTTGCTCTGCATGTGAAGAATTAGAGACTAAACTAAAGAATCCGCACTTGGCACAGAATGCAAAATTAACCTTGCAAGGTCAACATCGAGTTCACACAAGAGATGAACCAAAAAATTTGCAGTGAGATTAAAGAAACCGGAGGATGCTGTAAGTCTAATGGCATGCTTCTCTACTACATGAGTAGAATGGCTACCTCACTACGAGCGCAGTTTGACCTTTGACCCCGCAAAGGAATTTACTTTGATTATCTTATTATTATGAAGGTTGTTCTCTGCAAGAAACAAGTTTCGACTCGCCTTGCAACATTAATTTTGGGTAGGAATCTATGATGATCAGGTATTGAATTCCTGCAGCTTGTTCTTTTTTCCAAGAACAACCTTCAAAATAACGAGATAATGAAAGTAAATTCCTTCGCGGGGTCAAAGGTCAAACTGCGCTCGTAGTGAGGTATATCCATTCTACTTACATGATACAATTTTTCCATACATTTATACGTTTCTACATGATATTGGTAGAATCGAAGAGATTTGACAATATCATCCATAGATTGTCGATACAAGGATATTTATTTTTGGATTGTCATAGGATCTTTCGTCTCTTTAGGCGACAATAAAAAAGTCCATGACATATCATCCAATGGAGTATGTTGAGCTGATAACGAATGTCAAAACGAAGATTACAGTACAAGCCATAAAAGACCTCAACAAAAAACTAGTTTGCCAGTAGAATGTTTAGGAGCGGTACCCAGAAAAGTTAAGCAAATATCTCGCTTCAGGCATCTTGAAGACGCATTGGAGGATTTGTAAACTATAATTTCAATTTAAAGCAACCGGGAACAATGAGTCAGGTAGCAGGTAGATTTAATCAGTTAAATCCTGCATATCCTAATCACAATAAACCAGCATGAAGTTGAGTTCGATGCTGGTAAAAGTTACCTTCTGAATTGCTTATATAACATTTTGCCCAGTCCCCAGATAATAAACTCCTAAAAAACTAAATCTAATTATGATAAATAGCAACGCTACTAGGCAGTAGCTACCTACATGCAATTGTTTATAAACACCAATAAAACGATATTTGACAATTTAGTTGTGGTAATTGTAGTTTAAAAATGAGTGCTTCCAGTGTAGAAAACTAAGTGAAAGAAACTTTTTGGGATTTGCTGCCGAAGAAGTCGATGAAACACTACGAATAGACATACAAATTGTTCAAAGAATGGTGTCAGGTTGAAGATACCAATATTGTTTCGGTGTCCCTGGTAGTAGCGTATTTTCTGGAGGAATCTAAAACACTCGAAAAATATATCAGCATTAGATTCAAAATTGCAAATGGGGGAGAGGGGTAAATATTTTTTGTTCTGTCAAATTATGTAGTCGGTAAAATCTGTTGAATCGCAGAGAACCACACTAAATAGAGGAAATCCTTTCCTAATAAGTCAATTCCTAAATCTATTTAAATATGTATGGAATATTTTGCGTTACACTCACACCAAACACTACGTGAATGTAATTAATTAAAATGGGATTCAGGTCGTTAAAAGCTACCGTTCCAGCACATATATTATAGGAATTCGAAAACGCAACACTCAACACTGAACGATTCATGTTTAAGGCATGTGGATATATAGGTACACATACGATCTTTCGGAAACAATTTATTACGAAAAAGAAAAAAGTATATGGAAAGATTGAACGCTACCGTCTGTTGACACCTCATTCAATGCAAATGAATCAATTACAATTTTAAATAGTGGCTATTATGTATGGGTTACGTTTGAAGAGTTGGTGAATGTGGCGAGTGAAGTGAAAACAGTAGTTCGCTTATTAAAACCATTCGTTCTGTACACGTTTCGCGTTTCACATGCGAAATATGTACGTGAGAATTTTATCTATAATTAATGTTAATTATTTTATGTGAAAATTACTTGCTGACAGATAAAACCATTAAATTCTTGTACTTACTAAAAATAAATATAGATACAAACAATCATTTATTAATTATAAATATCATTAAGTTAAACTTTCAATGTTACCGCAATAATCCCCATCAGAACGCAACATTTCATATCTGACGACATCTGTTGATGGGACATAAAAGCGTCTGCAACGTGCTTGGAGGGGCCGCCTCACCCCCGACCCATTTTATTACTGCCGCGCTGTACAGCCTACGCAATAAATCTCAGCGCGTAATGCGCCCGTGAAAGTAAGCGGACCGTTTACATTTTGATGTCTGCGCAATTTCCACGATCTTTTCCTCCTTTGGGACTTGTTACGCCCGTTGACTTGTGATATTAGATATATTACTATACCCGAGGAATGTTGCCTACTAACTTATGCAGACGAACATCTTGTAATGCTTGTCGATGAATCTCGGTTGAAATGTGCGAATAGGTCTTGGAAAGATATATTATTATAGGGAGATGTGAATTGGGCAGCGCTGTTGCGGCGAATTCTTGAATTAAATTAGGATAATTGTATGTATTGTTATACTGCATTCTATTAATATTATCTGTTTCCTTGGTTGTTGAGATTATTTATTGATAGGGGGAAATATAAGTGACATTAAGAACGTCAGTTATCATAATTTGGAGACATAAAATTTTTGTAAAAAAAATCAAGTAGGAAAAAAAGAGGAGTTAGTGATGACAGAAAAAGAAAATGACAGTTTTGTTAAGAGTTTTCCTTTCTTAAATAATAGATAAGTTTGAAATTAAGAAAAGAAGAGGAAACAAACAGTAAGAGGGAAAGAAAAGAAGAACAAAGAAACACAGAAGAGGAAACAAACAGTAAGAGGGAAAGAAAAGAAGAACAAAGAATCACAGAAGAGGAAACAAACAGTAAGAAGGAAAGAAAAGAAGAAATTAAGAAAATAGTGGATGTTATATTTATAATAACAAGGCGAGGTTGGTGATATTGTGTATTTCCTTTTATCAATTTAAAAATATAAATTTTATTAGATATTTAATTTATTAATAAAATATAGTAGACCCCCCCTTTGAGATATTAAATAACATAACATATTTTTGGCTAGCATAACGTGGGGCATACATTTAAAATGCCTAATACCAGAAGTGGTGTACGAGATGGTGTACATGATGAAGGTGATTATGTATCTGAAACACAGTCAACTGAGAATATTACCTTAAACGATATTATGGGTGCTTTAGCTCAACTGACTCATAGTATACAAATATTAGTTGGTAATAACGCTACAAAACAAGCTACTCATCAAGAACGTTTAGTAAATCGAAATTGTTCCTTGTCAAAACCAAAGTTTAAATCAAAATTTGAATCAATTTAAAATTAAAGATTTAGTTCCAAAATTCTCAGGCAAAGACAGTAACCCTGTTGAATACATAAATGCTCTCAAAAAGTAATTAGTCCAGATATGCATATAAATTTCTTACATAATGTGGTACGTGCTTCGCTTATCGGTGACGCAGCAACATGGTATAGTATCATAGATGAAATTTTTCCAACTTTTGATCAGTTTGAGGAGTTATTTATGAATAAGTACTGGGGTGAGCAGATTCAGAGTAAAATCAGGCTTGATTTGTTCAACGGTAAATATACTTATTTTAAACATTTAAGTAGAGAAACATATTTTACGCAAAAGTACGCAATTGCACAACATTTAACGCCTAAATTAATTGAGAAAGATTTAATTAATTTGTTCAGCAAGCATTTTTGTTTCGATATTGTTAAGAACTCACGTTTACAAAATATTCAGATATACGCTGATTTTTGTGAACTCTTGCGCATTTTTGACGATCTAGATGATTTTGAAGGAAGCGAAGTTGCTAGTTTGAATAATCAACATCATTTGAACAACACACGGAACAGAAACAATCGTGATCAGATTTCTAGTTATAATTTTCATAGCAGTTTCAATAGAAACAGAAATAATTTTAAACCACAAACTAATCAAAATTATGACCAAAATTACAATTTCAGTAATATTTAGAATTATAGAAACACGCATTTTAATGGCAATAGGAGGCAAGATAATTACAATAATAATGGTAATAGTTATGCGAATAATCATAATGGATATAAGCAAACAAGGGTGCAACTGATACGACAACGGCAAGAAGAGCAATGTTACTCACAACCGGAACAGCAATTCGAACAACAACCACGATTCGCAAGACAACAAGAGCAGAAGCGATTATCAGATCAACAGCATCAACAGCCATTACAACGAAACGATTATGTAGTGTGACATTAAGAACGTCAGTTATCATAATTTGGAGACATAAAATTTTTGTAAAAAAAATCAAGTATGAAAAAAAAAGAGGAGTTAGTGATGATAGAAAAAGAAAATGACAGTTTTGTTAAGAGTTTTCCTTTCTTAAATAATAAGTTTGAAATTAAGAAAAAAAGAGGAAACAAACAGTAAGAAGGATAGAAAAGAAGAACAAAGAAACACAGAAGAGGAAACAAACAGTAAGAGGGAAAGAAAAGAAGAACAAAGAATCACAGAAGAGGAAACAAACAGTAAGAAGGAAAGAAAAGAAGAAATTAAGAAAATAGTGGGTGTTATATTTATAATAACAAGGCGAGGTTGGTGATATTGTGTATTTCCTTTTATCAATTTAAAAATATAAATTTTATTAGATATTTAATTTATTAATAAAATATAGTAGATCCCCCTCCCCCCCCTTTGAGATATTAAATAACATAACAGTATATATAGGTATGTCGTTTAAAAAGTGGAGGTTTCTGTAACTATATCAACTTAAAAAAAATTGTGTGTAAGTATTGGTACAAATAAAATTGCCTCAAAGTAAGTTAGTCTAGTTCATATTCCTATAAGTACTGAACTCAGAAGCTGGGAACTGTAAATTTGTACAACAAGAAAGACAACACCGTCCAGGAATAAGTGTCCGATTTTAGATTTGTTTTTGTCCCTAACTTAATAACAAAATGTAACATCCCATTTCTTTATTCGCATCTGGGTCAATCATACTTATCACAGCCATCAATTATTATAGTTTCTACTTGTGGCTACTGATTAATTCATTGCTGCACGGATTCTTGTAGCGAAGACGATTATGAGCGGCTAGAAACATTACTTTCGTAAGGAAGCGTTTCCTTTTATAGGTTCAGTATGGTTTCTGTTCATCCTCTACCAGATAACATGAATTGGATGTTTTAATGATGTAAAAGGACTGTTTGTCTACATGGATTTGGTCAGTCATATCCTTGAAGCTTAAACATTGATAAACAGCAAATATGGCTTCACAGCATTGGAAAGTCACCCTATTAGTCCTAACTTTAATCAATCAAACTGTACTTTTACTAATGAACAAGAGAATTAATAGTATGCCGATTATTAAGATAACACGTCAATTTATCCTTCTAACATTTTTTTGGATATTCTGGATTTCAGTAATTTTGATGTCAAATGATTGGATTGTCCTTGGGACAAACCAATTTCAATTTTTTTGTTTTTAAAGATTTTTTTACATCAGTTCAATCTGCAAAATCCGACAACTATTTCTGGACAGAGAGAGTACTAATTTGCAGTGCTTTGTTTCATCTGTTGTCATCTATAGTTAAAAAACCAATAATACAATGCCTATAATAGGAATTCGTGGTATATTATAGGAAATCACCCTGCGAAGGAGTGCAATGAAGATAGATCAAGGATTAGAAGCGGACTACGTGATTTCGACCTCCTAGGTCGCATCAGTGCAACTCCGATTGCAAGATCTAATTTCATCACAATAAGCATCTCAACCTTCGTAGTCGAAACCACGTGGTCCGCTTTTAATGCTTGATCTTGAACTCGTTCAGCGGAGGAGAGTGGGGGAAGAGGGGAGGGTGATTTCTAACAAGCACCTATTGCCATTTTTTTTTGGTTTTTTATATTGTAATATCTCTCGATGTTTTAAACGTTATCTATAGTTATTTCTGTATTCAGATCAGTAATTCTTGTATAGCCTTAGTTGTGCCATTTTGGTAGCTTATCTGGTTGAATTTCGGATGTTTATCATTATCTTTGCTATTCATCGTTTATGGTCCTCGGGCAGGGGTCCTGGTGTTCGTCTTCTGCAGGTTGACTGTCCACGCTTAGATCTTCGCTTTCACTAGAAATGGACTTTATTTAAACACTCTTTACAGACTTTATTTAGTTAATTTACCAACATGAGAGAACTAGCGGTGAGCACCAGTTGCAGCATTTCATAGGTACCACTTCTTCAAGTGAATATCCGATTTTGAGCCAGCACTAGAAGGTTTAGTCGTTGCCGATTTTGCGTCTCCCTCTTCGCCACCTGAATCGTCCCCAGAACCTGGAGCCGCTGTGCTACCGTTTGGTTCGGGTAAGTCTGCTACTGGCTTATCATTGTTCCCGCTTTCCCCTGCCACCCCACCGGCTCTCCTTCGTCTCTTGCGATTCTTACCGTCATGTGCAATCCAATGTTTAATCTGCTCTAATGGCAACCCAGATTGGTAGTTTCTTTTTAAGTTGGAAACTCGTTACATCCAATATAACACTAAATACTTCAACTCACTAAACACTAAAAACTTTTAGCTAAACACCGACGCGTTTCGGCAGCAACGCTGTCATTATCAAGGCGATAATAGCAAGTTTTATTATCGCCTTGATAATGACAGCTTTGCTGTCAAAACGCGTCAATGTTTAGTTAAAAGTTTTCGGTGTTTAGTGGGATGAAGTATTTAATGCTCTACTTCTGCACTAAGAAATCCAGTGAAGAACTTCACATGCAATACAACATAACGGTTGTTGTCCAAATTTTTTCCTTTTTGGCAAACTTTGGATCGCGACTAAATTTCTCTCAATATATAGTATGTGCGCACGTACTTTAGAGTCATACCTTTGTTTCATCTTTCTTTATTCCTCACTTGTATCATAAATAACGATTTGCCTTAGTCGTTATTTGTCTCTAATGAAGATTTTTAGCGGTCAATTGCTCGTCCAGTATGTCTTCCAGACAAGCAAGAGTATTTGGTCCTCTAAATCGATGGAGTTCGTGGAGTTTAAATAAGTCTGTTCAATATCTCGTCCCAGCAATCAGATTCCTTCCTATCCTCCAATAGAGCCAGTATGATAGCTGTGTTAAATCTTTCACTTGACCATTACTATGAGGTGTTTTCACAGCAATATGAGTTGGTTGATTGAATTTCGGCTTGTAAATGCAGTTTCTCCATTCGTTTGACGGCTTAAAAATATTGAAAAATCTTTCCAAAATTTTGATGAGCTCGCCACTATTGGTCGTTTTCATAAAGTCGATTAACAAGAAATTTGGAAAATAGTCGATATGCACAGTCTCCGATGCATTTTAAACAGTTTAAAAAACACTTTTGAATAAGTTTTCTCTTGTTCGTAACTTCATAGTCTTGAATACCACTATCATTTTGTTTCCATTTAATCATCTCATAACAAGACCATTTATTGATTAATATTGATTTGTTATTAGACTTTTGACACTCCCTGTATTTAACAAGACTTTTATGATTCGTCCTCTAACAAAAGCATTTTTATGGAACTCTAATACATTGCATGTAACAAATAATTGTTTTGTTTGCCGCTATATTGGACCTCTCCTGTTTTTCCCTATCGCAAGCAATGGTATCTTCTTTACCAATGGATTTTTTTTTCTTAGATCGTTTATTTGAATAATATCAACAATTTAAATATGTAGGTCGTTTAACGATTTGCATTGTGCTGTGAGTAATTGAGTTCTGATAGAAATACTGTCTATCAATTTTTTTTACATTTTTTTCATTGTATTTTATTCAGGTGCTCAAGTTAACACTATTGGTCAGGCCTTATAAAAACGTGAAGACAATGAAATGATAAAAAAATGAAATAATAAAAACGTCACATTCTTACCACTACTACGAGAAAATATAGGAGACCAGCACGGCGTCGAAGAAGCACTTAAGCCTATGACTGACAAGCAAGTACGAGACTGAGTAACAGTGAACGTTCAGTACGTAAAAGATACTAAAATATTGTGTGGGTAATCCTGGACTGCATATTTCTAATAAATCTTGGAGCTATTTTGCGACAAATTTAGATCTAGTAGGTTGAGTTAAGGGAAGTAATATGTTTACAAAAATCAATGAATTTGAGTTAGTCCTGCAGAGCGAACAAATAAGTATATTTACTGCTGAACAGGTTATTTTAAAAGCATTTGAGTTAACTCTATAAATAATCACGCTCACATATAAATTCTACCATTTTCACCGTCTCTTCTTTCATATAGGATTCCGTTATGATACGTAAGTATGTTTTGTTTCTTTTTAAATAATATTCTAGTAGGATGAACCTTATTTTTTAATGATTCTTTCTATGATTTTAATGTACGTATTAAACACGGTAAATTTATTATGTGGCGTCTCTTTAGGAGTTTCTATTTCGTGTGTATTGTTTATTATATCCAAATTTGTATAATAAGCAGATTAAAGTCTTTTCTTTGCGGTTCAAAAAAAAATTACATAATAGATGGATCACAGTCCAAATTAGTGAATGAATATCTTTGTTTCTTTTTCAAATATTTCACGAACTATGCATGATAGAAGGCTAAAACTTTGGACCGATACATATAGAATAGAATGGATTTCAAAAAGGTCCAAAAAGGGTGATTTAGTGAGATATCTGTTTTGTTAATTATTCCATGAACTATAACATGGTAGAAAGCTCAAATTGTTAAAATGTTCAAAACAAATAGAACAATCCGAAATAACTTTCAAAATTAGGTATTTCGAAAAAAAAGGGGTCACGACGACCAAAAAATATGTTGTTTATGGGTTTTTTCATCAATCTTTCAAAATTGTTTTGCAAAATTCTGAAACATTGTAGAATTGTTAACAAAAAATGCATCATGATAGAAGGCTAAAACTTTAGAACAATACATAGGTACACTAGAGAAGAAGCTAGTTTAACTCAAAAAAAGAGCAGCAGAAGCAGAGAACGACGACTATTTTTTTTTTTTCATGAATCTTTTACTGTTGTCTTGGAAAATTTTGAAACTTTGTAGGACAAAATTTCGGATTTCAAACCAGAGGGGCTAAGGAAATTTAGTTTCTTTCAATAATTTTGTGAGTTATAGAAGATAGAAGGCTAAAATTTAAGAAAAAGTGTTTAAAACTACCAGAAAAATCTAGACCAACTTTCAAAATTTCGGATTTTAAAAGAGAAGGGGAGGGAGAGGGTGGGACGACAGAAGAAATGTTTTTTTTTCAGTAATCTTTCAATATTGTTTTGCAAAACTCTGAAACCATGAAGAATAAACCTCAAACAATCAATTTCGAAATAGTGGAAACTAACTTCACGTTTGCAATAATAATCCATAGTTTTTGACAAGTTCCTTATCAGTAATGATTATCGCATGATTATTATCTTTTTTTGCCGGAAAAGACCCAACCAACACCCCAGCTAGTGCATATCGATCAGTTCTGTTCTTCATATTTTGTTAACGCATCATCTGGATGATTTGTCAAATCTTTTTTCCAGTAATACTGTCATACATTTTAAAATTGTTGTTTTTAAAAGACGAGTTTGCAGAATTTTGTATTACATCACCATCGAAAAACATTTTAAATCGTAGATTGCCGCACAATTTCTCTTGGTTTTGGATCATATGTTTAATGTAATCTTTTACTATATTTGTACACAAAACATCTTATTATATTCCATTGTTTTTGGTTCCTCAAGGTGGTTGCATATTTCGTAATTATCAAAATAAATTTGAAGACGGTTTGCGGCCAAATTTCCTGTTAAGTCTTTCACTAGGGGCGTTACCTAAGTCTGTGTAGTTTAACTTATATAATGGAGGACCTTTGAATCGGATCATGGATTTTTCAATCGACTGGGTTTTAGAGGGCAGCTAGTGTTATAAATGAAGGCATGAATTTTCATGCATATTGCCCAACTATATGCAAAGCGGTCTCTTGACATTACTGAGCTTGGTGGTCTCTGAATTCTGGACGAGAAGACCAAGAGCCACAATAGCTGGACAATTTTTTATGCCTATAAGAATGTTGATTCCTAATAATGCTAGTGGTTTTGACAAGCTGACCTGCAATGTTCAAAGTATCGCTTTGAATTTGGTTGCTGTTGTTCTCGTCCATACTCTTTACATTTAGCATTCGAGATTGATAGCATTTTCTTCAACGAAAATTCTGCAGTTTTGCACGAAAGTTCAATCTAGATCACGATGATCAGCAATGAAAGGTTTAATGAACAGAAATCATTCTATGCAGTCTTGCCAACGTTGTATTTCAATTTGTTGGCATTACTATAAACAAATTCTGTACAAAAAAGCCTGGAAAGTCGTTTTATCACCACTATAAACATTTACTTACCTCCTACTGTATAGATAATGAAATGTTAGACTAATCCGCCGGAGATATATGTAAATAAACTAGCCTATTTCTCGAAAATAAAACCAAAAAAAGGACGTGTATCATAACGACTGTAATAAACGTATCGTACAGTCCAGCATTCATAGAACACTTTAGCATTCGAATGTATATCAGGTCGCCTACGGAAACAAATGACGATCAATAGGATAACGGCTTGCGCGTGCGCACGACAATCGAATTCTAAAGCGGTAAATACACAAGCCCGTACATACATAAAGCTACGATACGGTACGACAGGGTCATACCAGGACAAGAATAACAAGGTTAAATGCTTACCAATATATTTTTTTATACCAATACTTGTTAGAGGGCGCTATCAGCTAAACAAAAGAACGTATTATAATTTCATAGGAATAATAATCGAATCGGACAGCATAAAGATGCAAAATGAGAACACTGTAGAAAAACAATTGTAAAGAAAAGCGATAGAACGATAGCGTACATCCTTTTCGTTTTTTAATCGTAATATACGTCTATCTCTCTAGTTTACGTGTTTATACCTCGTTTGGCCGCTCTTTCGCTCACATTAACCGGCTACCGTCGGTTAAATCGCGTACAGTATATACAATATATATGTAACGTATATAATACATACAATGTATATAATAAAACGTTTTTGCATTTCAAGGACGTATATTTAATCGAGGCAGGTTGTAGTGGAAATGAAAGCGGAGCGTTGCGAGTTTGTTGTGGTGGTACTTGGTAGTCGCACGAGGCCGGTAGCCTCACAGCCTATCATTAATCATAATTTGAGCGCCTATTCGCGGAATAGACGCGGTTCTTATTAGGGCCGTCTGTCTGGCTTCTGGAATTGATGGGCTTACCTAGATAAGTGCGTCTTTACGTATTCGCTGTTTGTACATTAGGAATCGTCTCGGGATTTTTATTATTGTAACGCAGGGACGTATTTTAGGACCAGTTATGTTTGTAATTCGTATTTGAATTTAGTTTTTGTTTAATTCTTGTTTGAATTTTGTGGATTAAGGACAAGACGCTTTAACAATACTGGAATTTAGCTTTTAACACTAAATTTGTCGGCATTGATTTAATTATTCGTCGAGACAATTTGAAGAATTAGCCGGAATGATGAAACAGTTTTTCTTCAGTTTCAAAACACTGCGCGAACGGTTTCGCGTTTGGCAAAGATCTAATACACATTTTACAACTAACAATTGGTTGTTTTCTATTGATCTTTTGTATGAATTGTGGAAGTGTCACATTCACAAATTATAAAGAATTACTGGGAATCCATCAGCCAACAAGATCACATTGTTTTGACGTATTTAAGCTGACCGAAAAATGAAGAGATTATGCCACAATCTTAAGATGTAATTTTAAAAGCTATAACTGACATAATAAATTGATTATTGATTTCTATGCCTGGAAATATTTGATAGCCATCTTATGGCGTGTGTTTGACTTTTCTACTAAGTCCCACTACAGAAGATGACATTAAAAATAATAATTCTCTTGTGTTACGCAAATATTAAGAAAAATTGAGAATTTAATACATAAATAAGTGAGATGAAACAGTAACAAGACCTAACAACAACTAAGTATGTCTTGGAGAAGATGTATTAATGAACACCGTGTTCTTAAAATAAAATTGAAAACACGTCACATTAATGACATAATTATATCAATTATATCTTGAAGTAGTTATGACATTTGTTATCACAAGGTTTATCAATGTTTCTAAACTTAGATAAAGAATGAGTCACCCATTATTAAGTTTTGATCAAGTCATTAATTCTTTGTTTGTTTATCAATTTTGCGTTAATTAGTAGATTATCTTTCCAGAACAGATTCTAGTGTTTTCACCGCCTTAGACAAACCCAAAAGAATGCAATTTCCAACTTTCAACAGCTAACAAACTTGCAAACTGGTACATACTATTTTTGGATACAATTTGAATATACTGTTAATCCATTAGAACGATTGTGAGTAGATGTGGTTCTTAAACAAATTTGGTCCAATAACAACAGTTACAGGCAATGTTAGAAAATTCTTAAAACAATGCTCAAATTTGGTCCAATTTTAACGAAAGCAATGAATTGAAGAATGTTAGGGTTGTACCATCCCTCAATTGGACCTGTTTCTTTATTAGAAATGAATGAACAAGGCCTATTTCGTCAGCTAGTTCTAAAGCGTTTGGATCGAGGAAATTACCATCTGCCGAGATGTTTTCAAGATCTTGTTTCAAGTAAGAGTTTTGTGATGGCCCATCGAAAAGTCGATGAGATAAAAAAGTATTGAATGAATTGAAAACGTATGAATCATAATCGAATGTAGGCTTTCACGGCCACTGTTCGGCACTGTTGCGGCCAAATTTCCTGTTAAGTCTTTCACTAGGGGCGTACCTAAGTTTATGTAGTTTATAGGTTTGTCTGGCATATAATGCTTCAACTTAGGAGGACCTTTGAATCGAATCATGGATTTTTCAATCGACTGGGTTTTAGAGGGCAGCTAGTATTATACATTAGGGCATGAATTTTAATGCATATTGCCCAAAAACTAACATGCAAAGCGGTCTCTTGACATTACTGAACTTGGTGGTCTCTAAATTCTGAACGAGAAGACCAAGAGCCACAATAACTAGGCAATTTTTTTATGCCTATAAGAATGTTGATTCCGAATAATGCTCTAATTTCTTTTGCTTTAGTGTCTTTGACAAGCTGACTTGAAATGTGCAAAGTATCGCATTAAATCGCATCTCCTTATTAGACTGTACTATTATGTATGTATGTATATTCCCCGAACATTCGAGATTGATAGCGGTTTCATCAGCGAAAATTGTGCAGTAATCCAAAAACTTGACTCTTGAGTCAAAATATGGATCGTCTTTTAGTCCAATCTAGATCACGATGACCAGCAGTGAAAGGTTTAATAAACAGAACAACATCATTCTATCCAGTCTTGCCAAAATTGTATTTTAAGTTGTTGGCATTATTATAAACAAATTCTCTGTACAAAAAAGCCTGGAAAGTCACCACTTGCAAACTTGCAAACTGGTACATACTATTTTTGGATACAATTTAAATATACTGTTAATCCATTAGGACGATTGTGGGTAGATGTGGTTCTTAAACAAATTTCTGCCGCTAACAACAGTTACAAGCATCAGCGTTAGCAAAATTCTTAAAACAATGCTCAAATTTGGTCCAATTTTAAAGAAAGCAATGAATTGAAGAATGTTGACCTGTTAGCTAAAATTCCAGTTCATCCCCTTCACCCCCCCCCCGCCCGCCCTGCTGTTTCTTTATTAGAAATGAATGAACAAGGCCTATTTCGTCAGCTAGTTCTAAAGCGTTTGGATCGAGGAAATCACCATCTGCCAAGATGTTTTCAAGATCTTGTTTTAAGTAAGAGTTTTGTGATGGCCCATCGAAAAGTCGATGAGATAAAAAAGTATTGAATGAATTGAAAACGTATGAATCATAATCGAATGTAGGCTTTCACGGCCACTGTTCGGCACTGTTGCGGCCAAATTTCCTGTTAAGTCTTTCACTAGGGGCGTACCTAAGTTTGTGTAGTTTATAGGTTTGTCTGGCATATAATGCTTCAACTTAGGAGGACCTTTGAATCGAATCATGGATTTTTCAATCGACTGGGTTTTAGAGGGCAGCTAGTTTTATACATTAGGGCATGAATTTTAATGCATATTGCCCAACAACTAACATGCAAAGCGGTCTCTTGACATTACTGAACTTGGTGGTCTCTAAATTCTGAACGAGAAGACCAAGAGCCACAATAACTAGGCAATTTTTTTATGCCTATAAGAATGTTGATTCCGAATAATGCTCTAATTTCTTTTGCTTTAGTGTCTTTGACAAGCTGACTTGAAATGTGCAAAGTATCGCATTAAATCGCATCTCCTTATTAGACTGTACTATTATGTATGTATATTCCTCGAACATTCGAGATTGATAGCGGTTTCATCAGTGAAAATTGTGCAGTAATCCAAAAACTTGACTCTTGAGTCAAAATATGGATCGTCTTTTAGTCCAATCTAGATCACGATGACCAGCAGTGAAAGGTTTAATAAACAGAACAACATCATTCTATCCAGTCTTGCCAAAATTGTATTTTAGGTTGTTGGCATTATTATAAACAAATTCTGTACAAAAAAGCCTGGAAAGTCACCACTTGCAAACTTGCAAACTGGTACATACTATTTTTGGATACAATTTAAATATACCGTTAATCCATTAGGACGATTGTGGGTAGATGTGGTTCTTAAACAAATTTCTGCCGCTAACAGTTACAGGCATCAGCGTTAGCAAAATTCTTAAAACAATGCTCAAATTTGGTCCAATTTTAAAGAAAGCAATTTGACTTTAGGGTTGGAGAAATGAATTCCTCCCCTCCCCTTCAAGAACAAGGCCTATTTCGTCAGCTAGTTCTAAAACGTTTGGATCGAGGAAATCACCATCTGCCAAGATGTTTTCAAGATCTTGTTTTTTTACAAATATTGGATTGATGTTTTAGAAATGATGGCCCATTGAAAAGTCGATGAGATAAAAAAGTATTGAATGAATTGAAAAAGTATGAATCATAATCGAATGTAGGCTTTCACGGCCACTGTTCCACAAAGATGTATTTTTCAGGTGTTGCCGTGGTCGATGTAACAAACTTGACATTTCGCTGCTCATACTGTCAGCTTCTTCGGAAGTTCTCTAAAGACTCTCTAAAGACAGTCTTTCGAGAACTTATGAAGAAGCTGACAGTATGAGCAGCGAAACGTCAAGTTTATTACAACGACCACGGCAACACCCGAAAGATACATCTTTAAAGTATGAAGCATATTAAAAAGATTGGTTATCTTCAAAGAGAAGTCCCGGGCTTTTAATAAAAACTAGCATTTTTTGGGCAAACGTATGTGTATTTAGTCTGGAGAATTCGGTATAGGTGAGCAACTAATTCGAATCTTATTTTGTCCAATTTGGCCATCACTGTCAAGCACGGGTGTGACGACGCGTTATCGTGATGATACAGAACTGTTGATCTCTTATAATTTTCACTTTAAATCCATTTGTTCCATATAACCGAATTCTATTATTAATTTTAAATTATAAATAGCACCAGTATTTATAATTCACTAAAAGTATTTATTTTTACTATTAACAAATATAATGTGTATGAGCTATGCGTAAACGTCAAATTGTATCATGCCCGCCGTATCTTGTGTAGTATGCCTACTAACCTACCTTATTAACATAGCCAAAAATGTATATCTAAGGAACAGTATAATACAATACATCACAACTACCACAACCGGATATGAGTGTTGAAAAACTTATATCTGGTTAAGACAAGATATTTTTAATAAGTTAATCAAAAGTATCTTGTCTTAACCCGACCTAAGTTCATATATCCAAAATCTTGACATAATAAATGCTTAGAATATTTAATTCGTATCAAGAATATACAAACACTTAATTGCACACAAAGGAAAATTGCTGACATATCAAAGTTTTGCATAAATAGAGTTATTTCTTCCTTTTCTGGTTGCTCTTCGGTTCTCGGGTTCTCTGCCGTGTAGAAAAGTTGTGGTACTTGACGTTTCGATCATCTTGTCGTGATCTTCTTCTGAAGAAGATCATGACATTGAACCATCACGACAAGATGATCGAAACGTCAAGTACCACAACTTTTCTACATTCTTTTTCATTTCTACATCAACAGCGGCCGTGAAAGCCTGAAGACTACATTTCTTCCTTTTATGTTGGCTGTTGCCTTCTCCCATCTACTCTGATGCCGTTTATTCATTTATGCAATATCTTTCCCCCTGCTCAGCACTCATCCTTCCTAAATTAGCAGGAAATAAAATCCAAATCCAAGAAATGAACTGTGAGGGACATTCGGCACCCTAAATATTCATAGTTTTCTAGGAAATTAGCTATACCTTGGTAGTTCCAACACTTTTGATTTTCCAGAGAATGTTTGCAAAAATTTTTGAAGAACTCCATGCTGCCAGTTCTAAATTATTCATAGCACTTCCTAATTTGTGGAAATATTCCTTCGAGAACTTAATTCGGTTATAACTCAGTGTCGGCTAGTGTTATTATTATAATTGAAGGAACACAAAATCCCAAGACTTCCAACGAACTTGTGTGGGAAGTGTGACCTTCCACAATTAACACGAGCGTGCCAGATGGTTTTTTCGGTAGAAAATGTAACTCCAACCGCAAATGAAAGCGTTGACACACGCTGATTCAGAAAAAAAATCCGCATCTATTCCGTTCCATTCTATTTTTTGTTTTAGCTATTGCGTAAGGTGAACAAAACCAGCATTGCAGCACGTAATGATCGATGATTTTTGCGGTCAAGATTTAGGCTGGTCTATTATTTTGTTGGAAATCCGTCTCGTCCAAGGTTCGTCGCCAAAGCGTCGTATTAAAGCACTACCGAAATAATGCGGGGTCATTAAGAGTTTTGGTACTGGCACCATTATTAGTAGAGTTTATAATATTATTACACAATCATCACGACTATCAAAGAAAAATAATTACGAAGAACAGTAGCAGCATGATGAGCGTCCTGGATAAATTTTGGTATAAATTCGTTACTTTACTTTATTCACCTTTAGGATGGTTTAGTAATAGTACATACATTATACATTAACTTAATTTGTACATATACTCTTAACATAAACACTACCAAACTTCTTAAATATATTAATGTTATTACTCGCCTACTTAGTCAGCATCTGGCATTTCGTTGTGCAATTTCAATCCTTTATAAAACAAACTATTTTGTGAGCAAGATTTTCTATTTAATGGTAACCTAAAGTTATTTACATTTCTACTTTTCTATATATGAATGTCACTATTATATACAATAAATCTACTCATGTATTCAGGAAGCTTATTATTTACTCTTTTATAAAGTAAAACTAAATTGTTAAGATAAACTCTTAGCCACTGGAGTTTATGCATCTTTAGCCATTTTGAAATATTTTTTAGTTTATGATTCATTTTCCTAATAGCCATCTTAATATCATTATCACACACACTCACAATTGTATCATCCGCAAAAAGGTTGATATTACAATCCTGTAAAACCGTACCCAGGTCGTTAATATATGAAATAAACAATAGTGGCCCCAAAATCGTACCCTGCGGAACACCCAGAAAGAGAATTCTGATGTTCCATCTTCGTATTTAGTTACTTGCGATCTTTCTGTTAAATAGTCTTCTAACCATTTAACCATTTATTTATTAATCGATTTCGATTAATAGTTTCAAAACCTCTTTGTTCTCTTGATTTTTTCTATTTCTTCCTTGCAAATACTAAATTCAATGATATTTCACATGAATGACCTTTCCTAAATCCGGACTGATAGTCTGCTAGAATTTTATTTCTTTCGATAAATTCCTTCAGTTGTTCTTTATCAGCCTGTTCAATGATCTTTTCCATAGAGGACATCACATTAATAGGTCGGAAATCATTACACTTCCTAGCATTATTTACCTTCGGTATAGAAACAACGGTAGATATCTTCCAAATTCTTGGTACGACCTCCATTCTAAAGCATCTCCAGCAATAGTGGGATCAATACCATCGGTATTGGATTTCTTTTACATAGAAGTAACTACACGTTTCAATGTCAATGGTTCAAATTCGTTATGTAAGATTTGGTTTCCAATATCAACCATATTAAAATCCAGATCATCTTGAGCAACGTCAATGCTGCTATGTATTTCAGTGATACTGTCAATGGAGTAATTATTAAATTGTGCTAACCATAGGTTTTGCGACTCTCTTCCAGAAGGAAACTCAACACTTTCAGATCTTCTCAGAATTCATCCTCTTTATCATTTTGTTCTTCATCTCCCTTATCGTTACTTTTGTTTATATTAACAAATAGTATAATTTGTTCGTCTGTCGTTATTTTTCAACCACACTGCCAGGGAAACTTCGATATCTTTGTCGAAATCTGGCGATGTTATTCAGCTATCATTTGTTGAAAATCTTGAATGTTTGAAACAGTTTGCAATTGTTACTTAACAAAAATTGCTCCATGAATTAGATAATATGACTTGTTGCTTTCTAAAATGAACTTTAATTGCTTTGATTATTCCTTGGTAGAGTGGTTGTAATATGGTTGTCGTATTTGGCGGGAGATAACGTAGTTTTATTGACGTTAATTTAAGAGCATTGGAGTGAGCTGAACAATTATAAATAAATAACAATATTTTGCTCTTAGATTAGGAAAGTTCTTGGTCCAACCAGTTTTTTGTAGTGTCCTTTGATACATTAGCTGCCTCACCTGAAATTTGTCCAAACACGATGTTATGCCGTTCACGAAATTGTGCAATCCAACTGTCGCAGCATTTAAAGCCATTTTTCCTAAACTGTTTAACAAAATCTTGTGCTTTTGTCAATAATAATAGTCCATCCACATCTAAATAGTAGAAAGTGTTGAGTGGGATATTTTAAATTCTGCTGCCATTGCGACATTTGATTCACCAGATTTCAACCTTGAAATAATAGCAAAATTCTTCTCAACAGAAATTGCTTTTTGTTTGATTTGCAATCATTTTAAACACATACGATGCAAAATACATCTGAACATACTAGTACATCTGAACATACGTCTATACTCGACTTCGTCGTTACAACCGATGTAAATTTAGAGAATATTTACGCAAATTATGGAAAAAAGCTACAGTTCTTAGGTTATTACATTCAAGTATAATGTTGATAAATTAATAAAATAAACGCCATCTTGTGTATAGAATAATATTTATGATGATAACGTTATAGCAGATAGTATATTTAATCAAGTCGAAAATTCTATTCTATTTATATAAAATATTTTCTACATAAGAACGAGCCAAATCCCTTATAATTCTTAAATAACTTCCAGAATACGCCATCTCCATGCACCTCATCGATATAATAAAACCATACATATACACAAAATGACCATTTACGACTGTATTAGGTTGTATAACAAAACCATAAAACTTTACGAAGTGGATGTCCTCAAAGTCACCTAAACAGAAAAGAAAAAAAAAGATACCGAATGGAAAAGAGGTGGTGGTGGTGGTGGTTGTGCTCTCAACAATGGTAGGGATGTATAATAAAGCGACACAAACACGAACTCGATAAGCCAACGCCGTAAGTTAGAGAAGGAACGAGAGTACTTGGTAGAAACCTACACATAGAAAACGGTGTGCAAGTAATGGTCGTCCCCCGGTTGAATTTTAGGGAACAACATCATCAGCAATAAGGGAACGACTAACAAAGACTTCAGCGCAAAGGAATTGTTGGTACGGCTGAACTGCATTTTGCGCTGTTGTTCGCTGTTCTTTTCCTTCAGGCTGCTTCATCTAGTCAACGTTGCATGTGCGTCGATTATCGATTTGCGGGAAGGGCTCACGTCTAGGGATGATTGGAGGGTTGCATATGTACTCGGAAAGATGCACTGACGCACTATAAAATTGGTATTCGAACGAGAATAATTAATATTTAGTTATATATTGTAAATTATTTCTTTTTAATTGTTTTGTATAAGAAAATTCTACAGGAAGTTGTATTAGTATTAACATTGAAATAATTGTAAAGTGTTATATTAGCTTATGATAAATTAGCAAAACAAGTTATTAAATACGAGAGAATAAACCAAAAATTCGGTTTTAAATAAAACGTTTGGCAAGATCAGATAGGTACTAATAAATATATCTTAAACATGATAAAAATCACAAAGATAATCTTGCGATAACTCGGATAAGTTTGAACTTCGGGAATCCATAATGTGCAACTTCCACATTGGATCCAATCTTCCTCGTGAGATTCTAAACAAAGAGAACATGTTGTTTTTTCTTTCTTGCCTTGGTTTTTATCAGAAAGAAGTTGCTTATCACGCTTCTTCATTTTTTTTTCTTCTCCATTATTTTTCCTGTTAGAGTTTTCTTGTACACCGAAGAAGTTAGTGTCAGAAGGACGTCGAAACCGTTTTTCGATTGCACTTAGGAAATGTGAGATACAAGGCTGGACTGGTTTTGCCAAAAATCATAAAACGCTCTGTAGTTCGAAAACGGTAAGAGATCAAGGAATTCGGTTTGCACCATCATTATTTTTAGGAAAAATGGAGCAAGCATAATCATCCTCGTCAGAGACGTAATAACTGATGATATGTTTTCAAATGCTTCCTTAAGACGTCTAATTATTAGCTGGTTTATTACAGGTTGATTATTGTATATTTGATTCTCCTCTTGCTGATGCTGCAATTGCTCTTCCTATTCAAATAAGTCATCATTGCTTAATTCTTCTTTGTGCGAATCAATTACTCCCAGTCCTACTTCTTGTTTCCAATCATGCTTACGGTATCTTGCTTGGCAGCTCGTATGAGTGTGGTAATATTAAATTCTTTTGAATTATTATAAAACTGTGGGTAAATTTTCCTCCATACACCAGTCATACACTGCTTAGGAATCTGTTGACATGAAGACTTAATAATATCAATTGAGTTTTTAATATTAAATGAATAATACGACTTGAATATTTTTCTTACCCACTTATCCATGAGCTGTAAGATGGCTGTTGTATTTCGAGGTAAAAACACGATTTTAATGTTTCCGGAAGAGTCTTCAAGAATCGAGGGATGGCTTGGGACATTGTCCGTAAGAGAATATTTTGAACCCAATTCCTTTTTGTATAGGTACAATATAGTCGCAGCTCTGAATGCAGCCCATTTTCGAAATAATTTCGAAAAACTTTATCGTTTGTGTACCAATAACGCAGTAATAACGCCTTTTTTTTTCTTCAACGGAAATGTAGATCTTGTCAGTCATCTTTTCCCAACACAAACCCGTCTCGTCAATGTCAAATATCTGTTTGGAAGTGTAGCCGCCATAATTTTTGCTAGCTTTTCAGCGAATTTTTCAGCAACTTTAATACAAAAAGATTACAAAAAAAAATGAAATTCAAAGGTTAAATAGATGAACCACACAACTATACATAGTTAATACTACCTACCATATATAAATAATAGAAAATTAATTTGGAAGGATTTAATGGTTCAGGTGTAAGAAAAATGAGATTATTACACAATATTAAACCACATAATTAGCCTTTTTAAGGCGAAAATTAAATTTGAGAAAATATTTGAACCATTTTAGGAATGATATTCTTGAAGTAATTGGTGACATGTCGTTTGGGCGTAAAAGCTGTTTGGCCAATACATTAGCGATTAATTCGGGTACAAAGTCTCCATTAGTTCCAGAAGTATTGGTTTGTTATTTTACAAAATCTATAGAACATTTTGCAACTTCATCAAATCAATAAGCCGAGGACGAATAAGCTTTTTTTACGTATGACATTTATTGAGATCATCAGAATGTTGGTTGGTACCTACTCTATTTGCAATTCAATAACAATATATCGACTTACTGGTTCATTGGCTTGACTTTATCAATCAACTTCCTTCAGTTCCTCTCATGCATTTTTTTCAAATTTTCCTTACATTATGTTACTAAAACAACAAATAAATTAAGTACTAATTATAAATAAATAGCTGTTTTAGTGTTACAGTAAAGAGAACCAAAAACTATTTTATATAGAGTCTTGAAATCAGTAAGGAATAAAGAAAGGTCACAATCTACATATTATATACAGAATAAGAAGGTAGAGATCTTAAGCTATAGAAAGAAGATTATAGAAGGGTGGAAAAACTACTTGCAGGAAATGTTAAGCGAAAGAGTGGAAAACGAGAATGCTAGTGAACAACAAAAATAATAGGAGAAGAAGAGACAGAAGAAATAATTACCATGGACGAACTGGAAGAAGCAATACAAAAACAGAAAAATTGAAAAGCACCAGGCTGCGACAGAATTACGGCAGAAATGATAAAATATACAGGACAAAAAGGAAAAGAATTAATGTTGAAAATACATAACAGAATATAGAGAGAAGAGGAAATACGAAACGATTGAAAGAAGTCATAGTCATAGTACCAATATACAAGAATAAAGGAAATAAGAAAGAATGCAATAATTACAGAGGAATATCCCTTCTAAGTCCTGCAATGAAGATTCTCGAGCAAATAATAGATAAAAGATTAAGAACAAAACTCGAAAATATGTTACATGAGTTACAAAGTGGGTTTAGAAAAGGAAGGAGCACACAAGACCAAATATACTCTGTGAAACAAATAATATAAAAATACACTAAAATACAGTGTAATGAAGATGAATAAGAGCAAAACTAAAGTAATGGTAATGGGAGATGAGCAGGTAGATACGAAAATCGAAATAGAAGGAATTGAAATAGAACAAGTAAGAACATTTCAGTACTTGGCAGTAAGAATTGATGGAAAAGGGACCCAGGACGCAGAGATTAATCAAAGAATAGAAAAAAAACAACAAAGCTGTATACAGTTACAGGCGGTAGAAATAAAATATTTAAGAAGAGTTAGAGGAGTTACAAGGATGGATAGAATAAGAAACTTGGAAATACGAAAAGATTTAAAAATGCAGTCAGTGCTAGAATACATTGAACAAAGACAGCTAGGATGGTGGGGACATTTATATAGAATGGAAAATACGAGACAAACAAGAAGCATATGGGAAGCAAGAATAATTAAAAATAAAAGAAGAGGAAGGCCAAGGACAACATGGAATGATGTCATAGCAGAAATACTGGGAATGAAATGCAAAACATGACAGAAGCGAAGAACAGGACAAGGAACAGAAATGAATGGAAAACGCTTATAAAAAGCTAGAAGAAAATAAACGCCCCACACACATATATAAATAAATAGCAGCAATAGCGAAATATTCTACAATTGGGGAAAAATCCAACTCGGTTAAATTCAACTAATAGATTTAAATTACCATAGGAGACTCGTACCTATTTAATTTAAAAGCACGATCTGGAACTATGTATTTAATTGACCGACAATAGCAGCCAATACAGGTTTAGACGGCTATAATTGTATGTCGTTAAAATACGTTCAATACCGGTTACAATGCTTCAAGTATAATCATAAAAAAAACGTCTAAACATGAACGCATACAATTCTAAATACCGTCAGCAAATATCACCTCGCAAATAGCGCTAATAAAAATATTTTCCACTACAATCCTCGGTTTTTTCCTGTACAGTAATAGTTTCGTGGTAATAAATCTTTATTTAAGGTATATATACATATTTGAGAATAATTGAATACGATCGCTATTTACTTTTGCAATAACATACCGTGTTTTTTGTATGAATTTCTAGTTAGTTTTATTTGGAAGCTCGCTAGCTAATGTTACATTCTTTTGCAATGATTAAAAGTGTTTTCCTAATTTGTTATTATTGTAGATATATGTAATTTATTTTGACTCGAATCTAGTATTACCGTCTAACTCTTTGTTTGATATCCCACGAGGATCTGTCCAATTGCGCAATCAGTGATGCCAGGAATACGAGATTTAAGAGAGGTATTTACACACGTAATTTTTCTTTATATGTATAGTAAAAAAAATCTGGAAAAGCTTGTATAACTTGGGCCTTGTATCAGATTGCATTTTCCGGGGTTGTCAGGGGGATGATGAAATATTACTTGAGGTACTATGCAATTACGAGGCATTTAGACTGTAAGCAATAACCGTCGGAATTGAGATGTTGACGTCTGTGAAGGTAAGGAGGGTGTCCGTCGAAGAAATACTGCGTAAATATTCATGCCACATGTCATATTTGACACCATTGATAAATTCCATCCATTTATTGTATGTACACAATCAACAGGTCACGTTTCGTTAGATTTGTTAATTTCCTGTCCAAATTGCGCAATAACATTTTCTCTGCCCGTTTTGAAACCGTTCAATATTTCAATTACTATAAATTATGGGGCACATATCACGATAATAATAATTATGTGAGGTTATGATACGAGTATAGTTATGTCATCATTTTTTCTCGTCTAGTTTGTTACATTGAATATCGCGAAATTCTCTGGAGAGGTGTATTTGTGGAATCACCTACAAAACCGAGCATTGGTGCTATTAGAAAAGACACAAATGTTGAGGATATCTTATAAACTAATCAAACAAAAAAGAGAAAATGAACACTAATTTCTTCTTAATTTCCCTTTCAATAATAACGAATATGTCCTCCGTGAGCTTCAATGATAGCTTGGCAACGTCGGAATCTGTTGCCAGAGTTGTGGAAGCAAATTTCTCAATTGTTCCATTGTTTGTGATTGGGAATGATATGATGATCCAAAGCTCTTTACAACTATACTTCTTTCGAGAATACGAAGGAGTGATGCAAATACCGCGCCAAAAAGGTACTTATTTTTGAGTGATTTCATTGGCTCTTGCGCAGGTAAGTTTAATATTGAAAATAATAGCTGCTTCCGTTCGTCACAATCACAAAATCATGATTACTCTGAACAGGAACATATGTTCCTGTGATCATGTTTCTAAGTTAATGTTCCAATGAACTAGGCTGTGTTCAGTTTGTTGTTGTTATAGTGTACATAACCTATCGCAATTTTGAAATATGGATATTACAAAAATTTTGTTAGTAAATATTATTTAACACGATAAGAAAATTGTAGGTAGAACTTCATTTTCATGTTGACCGATTGTTTTTCCCCTTTTTTTGTAGGAGTTGGCCGAGAAACCAGAATTGTGCATTTTCAGCGATAGCAGCAGTAGTTCAGATAGTGATAACGATTGGTATAAGTTAGAAGGTACAAGACAAAAGAGAACTCGAATATTAAATTATGTAGATAGAACAGTACCAAAATATTCATTTGCCGAATTTCCCCAACATTTTCGTGTTAGTACAGAAATTGTTGAAATGCTTACGGGTAAGTATAATATTGTAATAATTGTTTTCTTGTGAATAATTTGTGTTGTCAGGTAAATATGCAAATAATGTAAGCAAGAATTATGCAGGAGGTTGGCCAGAAGTCAGTCATAGAAAAGCTGTGCTAATAGGATTGTGGTATTTATCAAACACTGAAACTTACAGACAGATCTCTGATAGGTTTGATATATCACTCAGCACAGCCCATCAAGTAGTAGGTCTCTTTGCAGATTGCCTATTAAAGTGCAAGACTTTATATATTAAATGACCCAGCCAAAATGAAGCACAAAATATTTCTCATGCAACATTTGAAAGAAGGGGAGGTTTTAGAAATACACTTGGTGCAATTGATGGTTGTCATTTTAGAATATAGTATTATTTTACAAGGTGTTGTAGATTATAAAAAAAACTTTATAAGTTATTTTTAGCTGCCGAAAGAAAAGAAATTTTTTACAAAGACTCTTTCTTACTGGGAGATTCTGCATACCCATCTTTAAAATGGTTAGTGCATTCAATTCAAAACATTCCCGTTCAAGAATAATAGTAGAGCACTCTTTTGGATTATTAAAAGGTCGTTTTCGAAGACTCCATGAATTTCAGAATTTATCAGTAAACTTAATAACAAAACTTATAGTAACAGCATGTATTCTACATAATCTGTGTATTCTGGAGTCTGATTTTGGTGAAGATTTCATAGAAATAGTTGAAGATATGGAAAATGAAGATACTAATTGTACTGGTAACAATAATCGTAGATAAGAGTACTAATAAAATATCTGTACCTACACAAAATTAAAACAATAATTTTATTATAATTTACTTTATTTCACTAGAAACAAACCTGTTTTTTTTAAGAACCTAAACTCAGAACATTTTCACTTAAATAATAGTCAATTATTGACAAAAAATATAATACTTAATCTTGAGTAGAACAAAAATAATTAAATAACACTACTCTTTATTCAATTTAGATAAAATTGCATTCAGTACTTGCACTTTTTCGTCTTCGATTGCATTCCTTTTCCTTTCAATTTCTAATCTGTTTTGATGTTGCTTTTGTTTGAATTGTTTGAAGTTTCATCAGAATTTACCTGATTCTCAATTTGTAAATTGTCTTGATTGTTGTCATAATTATTATTTGGCTGATCTTCATTGTTGCTGCTCGCTTCTATATCATATTCATTGTCATTAATAAATGATGATGTTCCTGCATCTAGAACAAATGCGTTTTTATTATTTGAGGGTCGTTGGCCCAAGATCTCATCTAATTCCTCAAAATATTTGTAAGAACTTCTTCTCCGACCAGACTTTTTCATACTTGCATTATCTTTAACTGACCTGTAGACTCTACTTTCCAAGTCTATATTTTCATCATGATTTGCTTCTCCTTCAGAGACAATTTTAACTCCATTAATAATGCCTTGTTGTCTGAGAGTGTCATATTTATCAATTAATTCTTTAAGAAATTGTGGATCTTAAATAGAAAATTGATTAATAATGATTTATTTGAAATAAAAAATGTTATTTTACCTGCGTCTATACGATTAATTTCGTACGGATTTAAGTTAAGTATATATTTATATTCACCATGGATAATTTCTGTACGCTGTAACGCTAAACATGTATTTGAAACATACAAAATTGATGTTTCGCAGGGTCAAGGGGATTTCTAATCATGATTTAAAGTTTTGGAGTGGGAGAAAATGTGATCACAACGAAAGAACAGAATCGTATAGAACATGTTCACTATGTTTAGGAATCATTGTTACGAACGAAAGCAACTAATGTATGCGATATCAGCCATATTTGTTTACTTTTTAGTATGCAAGTTTAACCTCTCAATGTCTTGTATTTTTGATTACATTCTTGATCATTTATATATTTACAATAATTTATTAATAAAAACCTTAAAATTATTTATACTGCCTATATGAGGAACAAAATTAATATATTGTAATGGTTTAGCGCATTAATATAGATTTATTTTTAAATGTTAAATGTGTCATTTCATTTTGTGATTTTGAATTGTGATAGGAAAAAAAGTAACGCGAGGTTGTCAAGGAAAAGGTTGTTGATTTGGTAGTAATAAAATTTTGAGAAAAAAATAGTCATTTTAAGAAAATAATAAGTGTTGAAAATTTTGTGTATACGTACAAGTGATTATAAAAGAAAGAGGACTGGAAAAAGGAAAGAAAAAAAAACGATAGAAAGAGACTAGATTGAGTTGCTTGACTATAAAATATTTGGATCGTTCAGTTTGACCGTTGACGGTAGAAGAGGATTAGCAGATAAGGATATAGTACAACCGAGGTAGGGATGTTAGTGAATTGGATAGTATGCGAACTCCAAACGTAAAGAAAGTACCCTGAGGTTAAGAATATTGTAGTAAACTGTCAGTTTAATCAAGAGACTCAATTGCTCAGATTCTATAACAATATATATAGTTATTTATGCACCTACATTATTTTAAGCTGCGTGAACCGAGTTTTGGCGCGGTATTTGAATCGCTCCTTCTTATTCTGTAACGAAGTATGATCCCAAGCATGCTGTATCGGATTCAGATCAGACGATAGAGCAGGTATAGCTAAATGAGGAATTCCATTGATTTCAATTGATCCATAACTGCCATGGATCGGTGTAGACGAGCATTATCGTTCAAAAAAAGGAAAGTAGGGCCCACAGCAGCATTAAACTCTGGCACAATGAATTCATTCGGGAATTCATCCTTTCCGGAATAACCAGCAAGTCGGTACGGCCATCATAACAAATGCCTCCCCATACACAAACAGTGCCTCCTCTGAAGGAGTGAACTTCTTGTACTGATCGCCGGTGTCTTGGTACCAAAGGTTGTGTCCAGACGCTCATTTTATGACTATCCGAAAAACGACCATATCTGGATTCAACAGTACCAACTTCCACTCTTCTAAATTTACATCCCATAAACGTTTTCTGACAGTTTCAGCTGATACTGATATTCCTGTGGCTTCTCCGAGCCTCCTACTCAACATTCGACATGTGCTCAAAGATTTACGGGGGTAGTTATTTATGGGCGCCCAATTCTAGGTCTTTCTTCAACAGAGCCAGTTTCTTGAAAACGGTTAAAAAGTCTAGAAATGACACTTTGGCTAACTTAAAAAAAAGTTGCTACGTCACTTTGTCGTTGACCAACCTGTAGCAAACCAATTGCTCTATTTGCTTCATCGGATGTAAATTAACGTCGAGGCATTGGGAATTAGCAACGAACAAAATTTTGATACCAAAGTTGCACAATAAATCAACAAATTGACAAGTAAACCAAACAACCAATTGATTCGTCAGAACAAAAATTGACACAACTGTGTAGGTACTCAGGCTGACGATTAACAATGATTTTGCGATACAAAGCAATCTACGCCTGTAGGCTATATTTAACCACGGCAACTGAACAAAACATTCCAAAATATGATCATATTTACGTAAACCACAAATCAACCTAATACATGAGTGTTGTACTCGTATTTTACGAATTATTGTTCTGCTATCCAAACATGGTCCCCATTCGGTGTTTGGATAGCAGAACAATAATTAAAGTGAGACAGCACGAGAGTATCAGAAAGGTGGATCTCCGTCTAAATAGTCTAAATAAGATCTGTGAGGATACAGCAATCGCAAACTCTCTTAACATAATTAGAAATATGATTTCTGAATCTGAGACAAGGATCCATCAATAGACTTGGCTTCTTGATTCCGTCGTAGACATCCATTCGTCTACCTCTAACTACAAGGCCAATATCGTATAGTAATTTTGATATGTCGTTTTTATTATCAAATAACAAAACACCTGACTTATATATATAATCTAACCCCCTTCTACCCGAAGGTGTAGGGTCTATGTCCATTCTGCTATTTTTCGGCTTCCATAAATAAAACTCCTCCACCAACTGATCCCTCTGTCCGTCAAAATTTTTTCCACGCTACCGTCCCACGTTTTCCTTGGTCGTCCTTTGAGTCTCTTCTCGTGCCTCCTTGCTTCCCATACTTGTTTAACGGGTCCCTCGTCATCTATTCTGGTTAGGTATCCAAACCATTTAAGTTGTCGATCTTCAGTTAATTTTAGTAGAGGTTCCACATTTAGACGTTTACTTATCTCAATATTCCTTCTAATAACACCAACTACCTTGCGAAGAAACTTCATCTCCAAAGATTGGAGTTTGCTCTTCATGTTCATTGTCAGGACCCAAGTTTCGCATCCGTACATGAGGGTTGGCAAAAATACAGTTCTATACACCGTTAGCTTTGTCTTCTCCGGAGTGGAGAACTGGCATTATAGTACCGATTTTTAAGAAGGGGGACAGAAGGGAGTGTAAAAACTATAGAGGCATAACACTGTCGAGCATAACGTCCAAGGTTTGCGAACGCAATTCTTGAAAAGAAATTAAAAAGTCAAACAGATAAATTCCTTCAGATTCAGAAAGGAACGTAGTGTAAACGATCTCATTTTTACACCCAAACAAATCGCTGAAAAGTGCTTAGAAAGAAATATCGAATCATACCAGGCTTTCATAGACCTGGAGAAAGCTTTCGATCGACTCCGGAGATCAAAAGTACGAACAACTCTGGAAAAGAAAAATGTAGAGGACAAACTGGTAGCCGCAATAATGAGCCTACATGAAGAGAGATGTATGTTAGAACTGACAACCTGCAAACAAAAGAATTCGCAGTTAATCGTGGTCTAAGACAAGGAGGAATATTAAGCCCAACACTTTTTAATTTGGTCCTGGATGACATGCTAAAGAAATCTAGAGGAAAAATTACAAATCTGTACGTTGGACACCATCACACGAGTATCTGAGAGAAGGTGCTTTCGCGGATGATTTGGTAGTGTTTGGTAAAAATGAAAGGAACCTGTAAAGAAATCTGGAAAGAATTACTGCACGCTACGCTGAGGCGTCGTCCTGTTGAAACTATACTCCAATTCGATCGTTTTCTGCAGAAAAAGTATGACAAATGTTAAGCAAGACAAGTTTATCGACAAATACTATAATAAAAAATAAAAAAACTATAATAAAAAAATACAAATTATTTTTTGTAGCCATGTATCTTGAAAGACTGCTGTTCTATCTCTAAGGACCTCGTATTCCATAGCAAGGAAGCTACTGGTATAGATATCACTCAAAAACAGATCTACAACTCATACATAATTCTTGGAATTCATTCTTCTGTCCCCTTTGGAAAGTATAAATTCAAATTTTGAAGCAAATTATAATAGCAAATTAAAATAGTTTGAAGATAATGAAGAACATTTGAAGCGGAATATCTACCAAGAACCAATATTGTCGTCATTCATAAGTGAAGAAACTTCTATTTGAAGATCAAAAGAAACGGGATAATGAGACACTTCAAAAGCCGTACAGGTTGTTGAACATTATTGGTAGATATACGTCAATTATTGGAATTATAACACATGACTGGTGGTGTTAATTTGATAGAAAATCAAACAAATTTCGAGTTCGTCGTCCTAAATTATAAATCAAATTTCCACCGTATTGTACACAACAACAACAATGAAAAAAAAAAAATGCGTTATCATCCATTCATATTACGCAACTCATTCATTTATCGGCGTTATCGGACGCGCACGTTACGTTACCGGTGCTAATACACCAGCGCCCCCATTATATTCTCTCTCTCCAACCGAGCTGGATCAAGAGCGGCGAGAGGAGAGTGCCGGGGCATTCATCCGAAAGTTTGATTTAGTACTACACCCCCACATTATACATCCATTCGCGTCGCAGACACGCACACACCCAAAAAGCACACGCACACACATACGAAGGATCCGGGGGACTATTATAAGCACCGGAGGCATAGCAGAGACAGGGCACACTCACACATAAACATCACCGGCCTCAATTTGATGATGGTCTCGACGAATTGGGGAGGGGAAACTGATGGGCACCGCTGTATAGCAGACACAGGCATAACAATACGACAAAGAAAACCACCGGTCGCAGCAGGACGAATTACGAAATGATTCGATGATGGTCCATGTGCTTTGTGTATAGTACCGCTGGGGATATTAATGTTTCTTTTTTTTCTGTGCTTCGCAATATCTTCATTAAAATATATTGATGGTGTTAAATCAAAATAAATTTAAAAATCTAATTGCTTCGTTTATGATTTTTTTATAACTATATTATCTTAGAAAATGTTTACAAAAATAATAACTTGAAACTGCATTTAGTCATGCCTCCAATATGTTGGTCACTTTGGCGAAATCTAACAATTTTTTACCGTTCAAATGAATATGTTTCTTTTGAAAACCTTTCGTTAAAATTCGTTCAACCACCAAAGGTAACAAAAAGGAAGCAATAATAAATGTATTTGATACGTCTAGTGAATTAAATGACGAATCAATCAAGCATATTAAAGTTTAGATTAAGATGAAGAAGTCAAGTTTCTGAAATTGAAAATTTGAAAATTAACATTTGTTTAAACCAAGGTCTCTCCACAGCCAACAGGAAATGTATGTGGACCAGGAATACACTTTAACGATTTTTTATATATTTGTGAGATCATTATGGCATTACAAATTGTGGACAACTTAAGACAAAGTTGCAGGTGAATGAACAGTGAAGTATTCTTGCAATGGTTCGGAAGAAACGAATTCTGTCCTTTTAATGTTAAATGACCATGCTACATAGTAGACCAGCTAGGCTTATCCACTCAATCCTGAAATTTTTATTGACATTAATTTTTTACCATCATTGATGATGACAGACATTGCGTAAAAAGTTGATTCTAATGAAAATACTCCCAACTGGCTTTCAGCAGGGTATTCTTCATCGCTAGTGCCTTCCACTAATCTGACATTTTTGCAACTGAACAACATCTTCAATTAGCACGTCAGATTTATTAAAATAGCTGTCACCACTTCCGGATGCTTCAAAACAATACTTACTAGCGCGGACTTTTTTTTTTTTTTTTTGGGAGGGGAAAAATCTTTCAAAGACAACCAGCGGCCCGGTTCGCTGGATAGTGTTGGATTTCCACCAACTAAAAAATCCCTCTACTAGCGCGGACTAGAAAAACTTAAAAGTACAAAATTTTAATATCTTCAAGCAAGCAGAGCAAGAAGAAGCAAAAAGGTAAAAGCACTACAAAGACGTTGAAAACAAAGAGAAATATCTCAACTCGTTCCACAGAAGAGCGAGGAAAAGTTACCAAATGCCTTAAATGTGGAGAAACATTTGAAGAAGACTGGATTTAGTGTTATCAACGCAAACGTTAGGGTCATGGAGATTGCGATTATATAAATTCTTTAGAGATGTTTGCGCTAAATAGTTTTGGATTTTATTTATAATTAGTTGGGTGAGAAGAGAAGTAAATGAAGGTTCTATCAAATTTAAAATGATTAATCAATTTGAAGTGTTTATGCACCAAAAGTAACAGACTAACTTTTAGATAATTAATTTTGAAATATGAAAGAATCGGTGACCGTATTCATTAACGATTCGTAGTGATCTTGCCATAGAAAACACTAGATGAAAATAATAATAAGAGATATAAGATTGTATAACAGCAATTTTAGAATTACTGATTTCAGAAGAAAAAATTAGCTAGATTAGCGTTTGATTTAGGAAAAATGTTATCACAAAATTGTAACCGTCAAATTATAGTTTAACGGCTTGATCGCTAAAGTAGTTAGGCGGGTGGCTATTGTTGTGGCGGGATGATAGGAGCCGGGTTTGACTTCTCTGGAGGAACGGTGACATTTTTTCGGAGGGTTGAAATCCGGATCGACTTACCATTCGCTGTTGAAAGCAAAGTGATTAACAGTGCGACATTATAAAAGGCGATATGATGCTGTCGCAAAGCCATTTGGACACAATTTACGCATACAAAACTACACCACGAGAGTTGCATGATAGCCAGACAAGTAATAAAGGTTACGGAGTCACTGTAACTAAGCACCCAACGCACATTAAAAAAAACGTATTCTAAGCTAACTTTTGCTGTGGAATTTGCCTGTGTGTAAGTAAGTGAGTTCAATGGGTTTGTTACAACACTCTCCCCGTTTATAATGCTGTCTACTTTGCCCCAATAGCGAATGATAGATCAAATATTTCTATAAAATATTTTAAGTCTTGTTTCCCACTAACGAGAGTTACACAAGTAACCCTATCCCATCTCTATCATGTTCCTACGAAAGTGTCCTCAAACCTACATAAGTTCTTTGTTTGTTATACATAAATCCTGGCATATATATCTTGGATATCCGTAAAGTAACTAATTCATTCCAAAGGTTTAGACCTGTACCCTACACTTACACAAGTTTAGATTAACAGCAACAAGTCAAAATCCAGGGGCAGACTCATATATTTGCTCAATACAACCAAATTTCTGATATAACATTTCAGTAATTGAACAAGAATCCCTACTTACTCCCTTTCTTGCACTTAACAGTTCAACTTGGTTCAAATATCAATTCACAGTCGAAAGCAAAAAAAAGGGAAACAAACAAACAAATTTCTGTCACAGACTTTCTGAAAATGATTTTATGTAAGTGCGGTTTCATCGTCAAACTGTCAATATTTTGTAATGTAAAGTTTTCGGATTTCTACTTTCAGTTATGTCCTTTCAAAAATAAACGTCTTAATTATTGCTTTAGTTCTTCCAACATCAAATCCAATTGTGTACAGATGTGTGCAAAAAAAATGAGACAACTCTTATGAGCATAAATCACAATTTTTTTTATTCGTGTAATAGTATCTGCCGTGACATAGAGCATATTCAAATTGTTACCAGTTTTCGTAAGTTACACCGGAATATGTTAAATTACGGCAAATACGGTCAAGACTACAATTAGCCTACAGGTGTGTCGGCGTTTTATAGGTTGGGCCGTATAGGCATATTTGATAAGTAACATAAATATAGGTGCAACCTATCAAAAGGCATTCTATCGATCGTCATGGCTATGAAACGAGTTATTTGGTGCTTAAGACAAGATTAACGCAAAATAATAATTTTTAATCATCATATAATTCAGTAACAGTATTAGTAAGCCTGCGTGAAGTTAGCGCCCTCCCCTTTTCCGAAATTCAAAATTTTGAATGTTGTTCCAGGTTGTTCTAGATTTGTTCTAAATTGTTCCAGAATTTTACAGCAAAATATTAAAAAATTATCCAGAAAAGCCGAAAAAACCGTTTTCCAGGTCAGCCCTTCTTTATTCAAAATTCGAAATTTTGACAGTTGTTTCAGGTTGTTCTAGTAGTTCTGAACATTGGTTCAAAATTTGAACCTTCTCACGTTAGTAGTTTATAAAATTAATAAAAATTTAATTTCGCTAACCTCCCCCCCTTTTTTTTTTCGAAATTCAAAATTTTGAGAGTTGTTCCACTTTGTTTTAGTTGTTCTAGACATTGTTCCAAAATTTGACCCTTCTGTTATGTGTAATTTATGAAATAATTGAGAAAAACGAAATTTCAGTAACCCCCCTTTTTAGAAATTCAAAATTTTGAAAGTTGTTTCAGATTTTTCTAGTTGTTCTAAACATTGTTTCAAAATTTTAGATTTAGATGTGGGTAATATTAAAATGTAGTAGATATAGGCCAATAAATACCATGTTAAATACGTTAAATATGATGAACGTTAACCAGCTAGTAACTTATAGGACATTAATTTTTATTAATAAAATTAAGTTTGGTCGTGTACCTGACTCTTTGGGAAATTTGTATTTGTATTTTTGTTGGTGGTATAGCTAATATTAGCTATTGCTATTAGTTGCAAAATTTTAGCCACTTCTGATGCACATTTCACGAAATAATTGAGAAGAACGAAATTTAGTAGACTCCCACCTTGTTTGAACATCGAAGTTGTGAGAGAAGTTTGGACATTGTTTCAACATTTTAGCCTTGTACCTACTAAGCATAATTCGCAAAATAATTGGTAGAAAATGGAATGATGTTGCCTCCCACCCCCTCCCCATCTTTTTAAAGCCGAACATATGAGTTGTTCCAGGTTGTTGCATTTATAAGTCACTTGTTTAATAAAGATAGTCAGAGAAATGATATGATGTATGGTACGTATGTAACATGTCTAGTACGTAGTGTATACAGTCGATGACAAGTCGGATACCGGCAAAGTGTTTAAAATATCCTGAAGTCAGTGTGTGAATATTTTTCGTAAGGTATTAAAATTATTATCGCATATATTTTAGTTCCTCGATGGTCTAAATATTTTGTTTCCATTAGTAGGTTAGTATGGTTTTCTTTTCTGTATAGTTTTAGTGTCAAAATTTCGAATTTTGAAAAGGGGAAGTTAACCTGAAAAACGGTTTTTTCGATTTTAAAATTCTGGAACAATTTAGAATAAATCTAGAACAACCTGGAACAACTTTCAAAATTTTGAATTTCGGAAAAGGGGGAGCTAACTTCATGCAGGCTATTAGCAAAGATAACTATAAAATAATCATCTCTGGTTAGTTTTTCCACGTTTCCTCAATATTTTTCCATACTTTTGCAATAGCTTCAGGATAAAATTTGTGATGATGCGATCCCATATATGTATTTTCTATTGCATTCGGATCAGGACTATTACTTGGTCAATTTAATATTTTGATGTTATTATTTCTCATATAAACTACAGGGTTGAACCTTCTATCTACATATTCGCACATGTTGCTCATTCAGGCTACCTACCACATTTACAGAAAAAGTCCAATTGAAAGGATGATTTCTGATATAAAAATATGCTTTCAGCAGATGACAGATTCTTGATTCTGCTTGACAAATGCACGCCCTCCTGTCCCCTTGCGGTCATTGTATATCGATTGAAAAACCTTTCCATCAAAGAAAGTTACATTCTCCCAAAACATCAAGTTACGGTGAAGAAACTTCAAGCCAAAATCAATCCTTTGATTTTTATTTTGCTTCATCTTGTTCAAGAGTTGATATTTTCTTTGGGTAGAAACCCTTTTGTTTTTAAAGAATTCGCTGTACGTCCAACTTAGTTTCTAACTGTCCGAGTGGTGCAGTTATTAACCATAAATGTTGCAGCTAATCTTTACTTGACTGACTATTCTTGTCTGTAGTTGTAAGCATCATTTGAGTAGGATTGTATTGTTTCTAATGAGCTAGTTGATTATGATTTATCATTGGAAAAACCTGCTATAATTTTTATTTAAATATTTTTGTAGTATCCAACAATTTTTTGTATAAATTTCACACTCAATGCATAGTTTTCCATAATAAAATCCTATTTCGTCATAATTAATCATCAAAAATATATTTTTAGCACAACATATACACACATATGTACATATTATATCAGTACTAATTGTAAGTGGACAACTAGATGCACATGAAACAATATTTCACAATCTAATCTAAGAAAAAAAGATGTTTACGTAAAAATCGAATAGTCATTCATTGTTGCCGTGCGGCAATACACCACGTGAACGTGAACTAATGCGTGACAATCGCATTTTAACGAAACTGCGCTGATGTGGTGATCCAATGTTAAGAGAATGCGACAATTTCGACAATCGCATATGTTATAAACATGTTGAACGCTGCATTAGATGAATTTCCTGGCGAAGCAAAATTTCCTGGAACTGTTCTCTCTATGTGTGGGTATCACGCATTATAGATAAAGTGTATTTTTATCGCTGCAGCATAATTAGGTCGTTAAAAATATTAGTATTGTTGACTTTTTACGATTAAACCGAACGATATACGTCGTAAAATTATAATATTTTCACGTTTTGCTTGTTTAGTTTGAATGAATGATTTGTTAAGGAAAAGTTATGTGAAAGGAACGATTCATTAGCTGGAATGAATTTTCAAGACAGAATTGCGTTCCCTGATAAGAATGCAATAACCACAAACAAATAAAAACCTCCTCAACTAAACAATTATAGCTAATTAATTTTATCTGAAGGACATTTACTAGCATCTTAATCAGTTGATTTTATTTTGAGAATGATATTGGAGTCCATATAATTATGCAGCCACAAGAATTCAATCCACAGCACCTGCTCAGCGCGGTGACTATTACGTGTGTACTCGATTGTTTTCGTAAAGCAGAGAAGAGAATTTCGTGGTGTTATGAAACACTTCCATATCGTCAGGAAAAAAAAACCAAAGAAATTAAAGAAGAGTTAGATAATGTTCACGGCGAATCTGCACCATCATTTAAGACAGTTTGTTTCTGGGTGAATCAATTTAAATGTGGCCGTAGGACTAAGAGCAAGACGCCAAAAGAGGCTACCACTGACGAAATTATCACCATATACAGGCTGTCCAGTTTAAAATGTAGTACATGGGGATATTGGAAACCGTTGGAGCTACAACGGCGATTAAATGAGAGAAAAGTTGCCTATTCATTTGTCCATGAATAATCCGACATTAGATAGATAGATAGATAATTGAATGGGATGGCTATGTGGCCTCTTGCTACTGCGACCCATAGGTCTATTGTAGCTCCCTATTATCTAGATCACCTGGTCTAGCTTAGCCTTTTTTATAAAGCTTTCCAGCTTTGCCGGGTTGGTCTTCATGTAGCTCGCCGCGTGTGGGTATGGTTCGCCAATGCACTCTAGCCTCAATTTGGCTAGCCCCTCGCATTGGCACAGAATGTGCTGCGAGGTCTCTTCATCTGTCTGACAGATTCTGCACATGGTGTTTTCCGCCAGACCAAGGTTGCTCATATGCTTGTTGAGTCTGTTATGTCCTGTTAAAAGGCCTACAACTAGCCTGACTGTTCTCCTGCTTTTGTTCAGAAGGTCCTCGGTGTATTTAGGCATGTATTCTTTGATGAATTCTTTAGCCTGCCGCTGTCCTGGGGAGTTTTTCCACCATTCGAGGGATTTACTTGCCGACCATTTCTCCATGGTTTTGGCTACCTCTCTTTTTGTGGTTCCACACGACATTAGATTTTGAATTTCTTTTTCATTAGGCAGATACAGGGTGAAAAAGAAAAAAATGCATTTTTGAAAATCTTCCGTAATTTGTCTCCTAAAAGAGATAAATTTGCAAAAGTTGCAGGCTAGGGATTACAAGTGATGAGGATTTTAAAAATGACTTCAAAAAAAATCTAGGTCTACTAGATTTTGCGTGACAATAATCAACTTTTGTTTTTCCTACGGCAGCGATAGGTATTGGATTTTAACATTTTTAAAATCTTCAAAAAAATATGCTATTTAATGATGTATAATATATGCTTATGTTCAAGATAGTAAAAACATGAAAAATAGAGAAAGTAAGATTTTAACATAGTACGCCGTGATAATAAATGTGACATTTGTATTAAACAAAAGCTGTGTGCAAATATCAAATGCAGAAATGTAATTCGATAGAGCAAGGTACACGACGAAGTGTACCTTGCAGTTCAGATTTAGCTCCATCTCACTTTTGATTGTTTCTCAAGTCAAAAAAATGGGTAGCTGGAAAGCGATTTTCATGGAATGAGGAGGTGATTGCAGCAGCAATTGATAATTTTGCGGTGTTTGATTCGACCTATTATAGTGAAGGCCTTGAACGACTCGAACATCGTTGGAACAAATGCATCAAATTACAAAGGAGACAATGTTGACAAATAAATGTAAAAAAATGGAATAAGGTTTCTTCTTTTTACTGCTTACCTTAGTTTTTAGACCATCCTCGTATATATAGGTGTGGACTTAACCTGACACACACGTGTGTTAATTTTATGGAAATTGTACAGATTTTTTGACAGCAAAACATATTACATATATACAGATATTGGGTAATACCTATACAAAAGATAGGCTGTATTAATTCGGTATAATACTACATTATAATTAAATATTAAATAATACAAGCCACTGAGTAAGAATAAACAAAATAAGTACAGCGCATGAGGTCTTCAACGAATACGTTTAATCGAAAAAGCTAAAATATCGACAACAAAATAATTTCTCATATGTATGTTTAAACCTTAAAGACACTGATTCCTTAGCGTCTATAATATTTTCAATGATAACGTTTTATAATATAAAACGGCAGACGACATATTATGTCGTCTGCCACAAGTTAAGAAATGATATATTTTATCTAAAGTTATCGAAAAAGTAATTGCTGTCCAATTGAGCGGATACCTCTCCACAAATAATATCCTTCCACCTACTCAGCCGGGTTTTCGAGCTAACTTTAGTTGTTAGACTGCTCTACTCAAGGTTACTGATGATGTTTTGGATTCGACTGATAGGGGTTTGGTTTTACTCGACTACACCAAAGCTAAGATACTGTTAACCTTGCCTTTCTTCTATCTATTCTAGTCTATACATTGGGTTTGATGACACTTCTATCGCTCTATTTCGCAGCTATTTGAGCAGTAATTGCACACAGTCAGTTAGAATGGACAATCAATTTTCGGTAATGCGCGATGTGCACAATGGTGTGCCGCAAGGTTCCATATTAGGTCCTCTCTTATTTACAATATTTACTTCCAATCTTCTCTCTAATTTAAAGCACTGCAATTTTCCTACATACGCCGACGATACACACCTTGGAGACAAGCTTGTTATAATATCAACGGCGACTTGACTATTTTGCATGAAAAGTCATTACGTCACAACCTTATTTTAAATCCAGTAAAATCAAAACTAATCCTCTTCGGAGGCAAGAAAACGTGTCGAAATTTATCTAATGTAAGTATTTCGCGTTAAAATTAATAACGTTAATATCGCAATAGTTGAGAAGGTTAAGTGCCTTGGTTTAGCTATTGATAATACGTTTAGATATCGGGATCATCTTTCTAGCTCCATTCGCAATGAGTATGCTAATCTTAAAAAAATGTTCCCGCACCGTAATGTCTTTAGTGAGCAGGTTAAGTAGAGTCTATGTGAGATTGTCTTAATATCATAAAATATTTTCATTGAAAACATCTCCATATCTCTATTGCAAGATTCGTTATAGAACTTTGAACATCAGTTCTACCAGGTGCTAACCAGGTTTCGGGGCAAATTATCACCGCCACCCCACAAGCCAAGCTTATACCAGTCCTCGTTTACTTACCAAATATATGGTTGCTTACCTGAACATGTTGTATCAGAATCTTTAAATTTGTTTAAAAGTAATTTGCGAAAACTTCTGTTTGCTGAGTAGGGGTGTGGTTGATGCATGCTTACCGGATTTTTTTTTGCGTGTGTAGTTAAATTTTCATTTCATGTGCAAAATACAGACTTGTTAATATTTGAAGTTACTGCAGAAAACTAACTTAGCAGTAGTGACTGGTAAAGTACGAAGGCTAAGTTGAAAAGCAGGCTGGCTGAGCTTCGCCTTCACCTTACGCTAATATTTTGTTTTCTGTTTTGTTTATATATATTTATTTATATGTACATGTGGTTTAGCGGAATAAAGAATATTATTATGATTATTATATTAGTTATTCCCCTTGCGTCTTAAGAACTTAATGATGTATTTTTTTCCATTGGTTTGAAGGTTTTCTTTCAATCTTCCTCGCACCACAGTTACCAATGACGAATCATCATTTTCTTGACATCCTGATTTTCGAATCACTCCCATCCTGCCAGAAAAAGCTTTTCTTTTAATTATTTTAATCGAAAACCGTTTTCAATACTTTCCTTTTCTGGGCTATCTGTTAAAATTCTGTTTTTTCTTTGTACTTTTATTGCCGCATTCCTTTTACTTTCTAGATTCAATTTTTGGATGTGATCTGGCTATATGACGCTTCATTATTTGTAATGAAGGGCCAGCAGTCATTAGAGTTTTCACCATAACACCCAAGTCTTCACTATGCGCACTGTCCATAGATTTTTAATTAAAAACTGCAAAAAGACACCATTTGTTTCGCATTTTCACCGGAAAAGTAAGTACATAGTTGTAGTCAAGTTATTTTGTTTAATTGACGTCAAGTCCATAATGCATGTTAACTGTTGAAATCAAATAATCTGTGTTGCCAGTGTTTTTTTTCTTCTTCGTTGGTAAATAATTATTTACTAACAAACCTGGACTTATTTTGAAATTTTGTTGTATTCTTTATAATACACAACTAACTATCAATTCGATTACATCCTTAAAAACTTTCACCCTAGGAGGACGTTTTAATTGAGGTAGATGCTTCTTTTTATAAACGGTCGATATTGCCTAAATATCTATAACATGCGGCTCTATTTTGAATCATTGCGTTTAAAAAGTCGTACGGTATGTTTACGGTTCGAAAGAAACCTCGGACAGATGCTTGGAACATCCCTAAAACGTACACACATTCCAAAAAGTTCTGTTATAAATAATTAATGCAACATCTAGTTACTGAAACGACTTCTGTCTGTTCTTCGATATAACGACAATTTTATTTAAAATAAATTAAATAATCACGTTTCTTGAACTTTTTTTCATCATCAGAAATCCTCAACACTTATTTTTCTTAAGTTTTTGATTATAAATTGCTGAAAAAGGATTTGAAATTATCTCTGTTCTTATGACAAGCGGAAATATTGTAAGGAGACACAATACTATTGATCTTTTCAGGTAAATCTTTTATGCACAACAGGGGGATACACTTGTCATTGTAGGGGAGTTTTATGTAATTTATGTCAATAATTATATAATTTTTGCAAATTGTTTAATTAATTTATATTGATTAAGGAGAGGGTGGGAAGAGAAGAAAAGTAACTATTTTGTAACAGGATTCTTTCTGCTACCTCCCTCCACTCCCAAGTTATAAGTACCTAATAAGACTTCGGAGTGGAGGGAGTTAGAGATTATTATTTTGCACGACAAAGTTAGAGAGTTAGGGGATTCTGTTAGAGGAAGATCTGTAGGTATATTGTTTTCAACTCCATTATTTTTTATAACAACATGCATAATAACACAGCAGACGAAAGACATCTACTGTAACCTCATAGACGGAGAGATTAATTGAATTAATTAATTAAATTGATGATTAATCTCACCATTATGATGTTGACCATCGATTTGTGTATGATGGTTTGTTTCAGACATCCAACTCATAGCCTCTGATCATGTAAATAAATTTTGCGAAAGCGTAGACAGTAGCAAGGAATTAATAGCTTCATTTGGCTTTTGTTTTAACTTTTTGTTGGAATGTTTACTTAAAGGGAACTGCAATTTTTGCTATCTATTAAGCTATTCTTTCGATAGTTCCTCACTGGATCTCTTGGTACAATAATAAGTTAGAGTTTCATTATCGCCTTGAAAATTTGGTGTTTTGTGGGTTGAAGTATTTAGTGTTCTATTCTTTGGATAATCTTCCAAGATCGTGCTGTAGGAGGACTGTTACTGGAACCTGCGAAAGAAGAACTGGATACTGCAGACATTGGAGCGGTTTTAGGCTCCAGAACAGGCGAGTTAGCTATTTTATTCTGTTCTATTCCTTTTGGAGAGCGTGAAAAATGCTTTGCTACTATTAAGTTCAAACCCCTAAGCATGTTTCTTCTAATAGGAAATCATTTTAGGTCAAGAGGTTTGGATTTAGTGGTGTGGTATGAGTCGGAAGACTGATCATGTGAAAGATAAGTATACCGTTTGCAATTATCTATCCAAGTTTTCCTTGTTTAGCCAAATCATAAAAAAAGGAATTCATTTATAACCATTGCAAAAACGAACACAAAATCAAGCCGTGCATGTACTGGCCAGTTATGGTGTTCCAGTATTTTAAACACTGGACGCTATTAATTCATTTTTAGTTCTAAACGTCATTCCTTCAACCTCAATTTTCATTAGCCCCCATATGTTTTTAATTGGACTAAATTCTGGTGAAGCTGCTGGGCAAGCAATTACTTCTATTTGATGTTCTTGCAGCCACGTTCCTATATATCTACTGTGAATTATGGTATCTTGCGTTGTCTTGTTGAAATCGCCATCCGCCAGGATATAAAACGTTAGCTGCGAGAAGATCCCCATTTAAACCGTTGCAATATTTTGAGCAGTCAACCTTGCCTTGAACAATACAAAAATGAGTTGCACCACGTCTAGATATCGCTCCCCAAACTATTACTTTTACCCGAACTACTTGATCTCTTCTGAAGTATGGTTGAATTCTTCTAGTCAGTTCCAGAACGTTCTATTAGTCAGATATGGAGATGTTTATTAATTTGTCATAACCCATTTATTGAGGCTTTTAAGTCAACAAAAGCCCGAAAGGTGTTACTTGTATTCGGCTATTTCCAACTCCTAAACGTAGCTATGCCCAAACCATTATCTAGGTATAAAGCGATTTGACACAGAAGCAAATAAAAAATAACTAATTAGAAGTCACCCTGACTTAAAGGTTTCCTAAAAGGTTCCTATACGAAACATTAGAAAGGTCTCTTCTAGAGCAGCTGACGTGGCAATTACTATAAATTAATTCATAAAGTACATAACTATGATACCTGATCAGTAAACGGTAATATTGAATGTTATTACAAATTCAGGCCCTTCTTTATTGGCGTCGTTTCCAGCAATTTAACATAGAACAAAATAAGAATTTTCCAAAACGTGAACGTGACCGAAATAAGTTAATTCCAACTATACATCTATAACTCTTTCTTTTCTTTGAAAAATATGAACACAGCCATTAAAAATAAGTAATACACCTATAAAAACTTAATTTACGGTGTACACGCGTTCCTGTCAACGTTCCAAGTATTTCGTCTTAAATAAATTGCTAACATAAACCGTTCGGTTTCACTCGCTAACCTTCCAAAATAATTCCTACAGCACAAACGCTATATTTCCTAAGCAATTAATGACAGTTTCGCGCAGACCACCCGCATGGTACCACCTATAAATAACCAACCTCTCTGTAGCAACAAAATTTCGAAGCCGGCGAATCATCCGCAGCCACCCGAGATTATATTATGTACAATAAAGAGTCGTAAAAGTCTCAAATTCTACCCGTGCAACACAAAATGGAATGTTAAAACGAACACTTTTAGAATCGCCGACGGTCGTAAGTATTCGGTTATGTTCGCGTGACGTCAATAGCGATCCCGGCACCCCATTGGATATGGGCGTGTCCAGTCTCAGGCGGGTCGAACGGGTCGACCATCGAAACAAGCGAGCATCGGGTTTAGTACAAAATCGAAACGCGTAGCGAAACGGATACTTAGACGATTCTAGTCGGATTTACGCCGTGAAAAAGCGTCGGATCGCCGCGATTTTTGCGGTTATGCACTGTCGGGGATGTAACGGTGATCGTGTGAAAATCTCGTCCCGATACGATACCGGGAACACGGAAAAATAAGCCGCAGAATCGATTCTATTTTAACATGCAATACTCTATGGCAGTATGTAGGCGATGTGCTATGTTGCCGGGTCGCCGGTGAGGACCGCGCGCGCGGTTGCCACTTCGGCTACACGGCTTTTTTTTCTACCCGACGCAATGTGTTCATCGTCGTCGTTTGTTTTCGTACGATAAAATCGCGATTTTCGTCTGTTTTCTCGCCCGGTTTCTTGACGACAGGTAAGTTTGAAACATTGACAACACTTCTAATATGTTATATCGTTATTATTTGTGTATTCAGTGTAGGAAATATCGGGAAATAAGGCAGTTTATTAATATTTTTATCGATTAAACATATTTTCGTTTTAAAATAGTCGAGATCTCACAGTTGTTACGGTAAATTTTACTTGTGTAAAATTCAATTTATAAGATTTAAGAGGAATTTGATATTTATGTTTGTTTTAGATAGATTTAATGGTAAAAATTGCGTAATTCGCCGAAATTTAGGCAAAATTATTACTGATATTCTATTTTTCAGGTAAAAATTGATCGTTGTAGTTTAATTTATCTTTTGTTTCCATTATCAGAAGAACTCTATTAAATTTTACGAAGCTTTGGCCGAATGTATCATGGAGATCACTACGAAGCTTGCTCTTTTTAAAGCAAATCATGTCTTGCGATAGTCAATTTTATTCCTTTACAATTATCTTTAAATATATGCACTTTTTAGTGCAATCAACTGAGAAATATTGAACCACAACTATTATCATCTAAGGTATTTATAAGAAACAGAAACAAAATTAAAACAAACACATATCCATATACATTAACCCAAAACTCAAACAAACAAACGTAGATCGCCAGGCTAGTGAACACAGCGCGAGTCTAGCAAGCGATCCAAACAAATGAAGAAGAGTAGTCTCTCTCCGATAGTCGTTTATTTACAATATAACTCTACAACATCGCGTGTTCCACATGTATTCAAAGCTATATCGTGCCAGTATACCCATCCTTTTCAAATCGACGCCCGAAATAGCATCTATCCATCTCGCTCTTTCAACAGATTCATTTATAATCCAACGAGAACCAAATTACTATTCTCTCCCGTCCTTGTCTAGCGCGTCTGGTAGTCGTATCTCACCGCTTTCATCTCAGCATGCCATGGAACGTACCCGTTTCTGTCCTTAACGTCGTCGCATCTCTTTCCGGCCCTCATTTTCGGCCGTATAGTGCCGCCTTTGTCTATCGAGAGGTTAGAACGAGGGGAATACGAGGGAAAAAATAAAGAGATCGTAGTGGCAAGGGCTCTAAGCGCCAACTTTTCCTACAATACAGCTCGCTTCTCTTGTACAATCTTTTTTTATACTTTTACACGTATATATTTGAAAATTTAAGAGTGCCACGACGCGGTGGCATATCTATGTGGTGTATGCGCAGGGTGCTAATTTAGTTTTAAGTTGGTACTACCTGGCTATTGCGTTATAATTTTCGAAGGGTCTTTTAGGGTGATGTATTTGCTGTTTGAAAATTTGATTTCGTTTCGTTTAGGTTTGAATTTCGCGCCAAAGTTTGACATTATTAAGGACTATATTTGTAATTTCGACATAAAATTTAAGAATAGATACTACTGATGAAGGGCTTTAACTGTCTTCAGTAATACATCGATCTAAACAACATTTTTGGAACATCTTGTCGATTGCACTTACTCTCACACAGAGACTTGTTGCCAACCCATACATCTAAAGCAACATTCCTTGGATTTGCTGGTGAAAGGAAAGCGGCCAACAACACCATTATAACTATGAACTAGGATAATGTGCTTCATCGTAACTTACGTTCTTCGTCGTTGTCTTCAGAAATTGTGTCAGTCAGACTTTCCACGAAACCATTTTGTTTATCTTCAGACAAGTCGCTAATAGTATTCTTGTTGCTTGTCCATTATTTCCGGTATCTAGACACAAATCTTCGTAAGAAACTGATTTGCCTGCATTATGCAATTCCATGAAGTTTCATTTATAGTTTCTAGGATATAATGTTCTGCTCTAGTTGAAGGCAATCTTTTAATAACCTGAAATGGATTGGACAGAATTGTGGAGAACAGATTATGGGTACAGATTGATCTTGAAAGTTTTGTATTTTATAGTCTAGCAGGATGTTTCTTTATCACTTCTAAAAAAGCGCAGAATAGCCCACATCTAGCGATTATGTGGCATGGGTTGTGTTGTTTTGGTAAAAATACAAACTTGATGTTCCTTGATTCTTTTGGCATTCCACTATAATATTTATATTCAAATAAGACTGTAAATTATCGATTATGATAACTTTTGTACCAGTTACTTTTTGGAATTGAACCGTTTGGATCGTTGATTGTATTTCCGCGTTTTATACAGTATGTGGTAGCAAGACGAATTATCTTGAGTTACTCCAGTTATCGGAAACGTAACAGAAATTGAAGCCTTGAAAATGTTCATAAGATGCTTGTTTGTCTTCATCAAAATATAAAATGATACTAGAAAGGACGTTTCCTAGACTTTTTTCTCGGCAGTTCTTTGAGATTTTATGTTTTCGCTGGTCTAAGGCCCAATCTTTATGTAGAAGATTTTTGTCTTTCCGTCCTAAATCATATGTTTTTTAACTACCTACCATTTTGAGATCCAAGCCAATTAATAAGTTGTCAAGCTCTCTAGTAGTAGTATTCTCTTAAATTTGTTTCATAGGGTTTCTCAGAGTTGCCTCTTTATAACTTAACTTGCACAGATTGCTTGCAAGGTATTTTCTAACTTGTTTTAATCTAAATTTTTAGTAGCCAGAATTTTTAGAAGCCATACTAACTATCAAATTAGTGACAGAACTCTTAACACTCAGTTGTAATGGAGCTGTAATCTAAAATATTGCGATTGAAAGGCACCTGGCCTAAAACGTACACAGACAGCAGTAGATATAGGAGCTAGTTAGTATGTATTCCCACCGGATTTCTCCATATAGGCAATTCTGCAATAATTTTCAAGAACAGTTCGTAGAGTACGTACTGTCTTGAGAAGTCCCAATTTGGTTCGTAAATGAACTCACAACGCCAGTATTTGATAACATTACGCTTTCGAGAATATCTTTGTAGGCCTTCAAGCGAATCTATCCCATTAACAGAAAACCATCCCCGACCATGATATGACCAGCATCCTTCCATTTTAATACAAAATTCTATTTGGGAGCTGTTGCCTTTTTGAACTTCTTACAAGTGTTATGCCATCAAATCCAAACGATAAATTTGCAAGCCAACTTGAACAATACAATTTTAGAGCTGATTTGAATGGATAGTATTTAACTTCTCTCACTAATAAACTACTGTCTTCTGGGACTATTTTGATTGATTTTAGGACATTGTTTTTGGCAGTTCTTTATTTAGAACGGCAAATGTTTTATCCGCTAATGCATATATTCAGGTGAAAGTTCTAGAATAATACGTATGTGGTAATCGCTTCAATTATATGCACTGGAAGCCTTTTTATAATGAAATCTGGAGTGTTTGTGCAGTCTCCTAAAATAACGGAATTGAGTTTTTGGAGTATTGCAGGGAGAACTGTCGAATCCGAGTTCCTATTGGCTAAATTACTTCACCACTAACTTCTGTCCTTTTCTGAAAGTTTTGTATTGATTATACTTATACTGGCGTTGTGGTGGTTCATTTTCTTGTTGATTTTTTAAATTAATCTTTTAAGTGAGTTATCTTATCTAGTTTTGTGGATATTTTATAAATTTGTAGATCTCATATCTGAGTATCGAAGATTATAGTCATATTTTCTATGTTTGAAGATTCACCGGTTGATTGCACATTATAGCCTTTAGAAATCTATTGCCTCAAATGACACTTTTGCGACGTCATCACCAATTTGTCAACTTCTTCAAAACTAGTTTCAGAGTGCAATACTATTTTAGAAGATGTCGCAAAATCAATTTAGATGGCAACAGTTGGTGAAAAAGTTCTGTCATTAGTCCTATAGCAAGAGTATCAGTATCCTCACTTACAATCAAGTTTTGTAAATAAACTTAATCACCAGGTGAAAGTTAGAGCTTCAGCAGATTCTTTTTGTACAAATGATCAATTTCTCCCTGCTATACTCCCTTTATACGTCGGATGAAAGCAAGAGTTGTAGTGGTAATCCTACAAGCATTACAGCTTAGAAGCCATTGCAGCTGCACCTACCACAGATTTAAAGAAAAATAGTACTCCTAATTGATTATATAGTTAGATAGTTATAAATTAGTTTTGTAATGCCATTCTTCAACACATAGCATAGAAAATACTGTTTTTAACACATGAGGCATAAAATAAGTACAACATATAACTGTCATAAATTTGGCAAGTATGCATACATATGATACCCGTCAAAAATCTGTGGTCTTGGGCTTGGAAAATGGCGCTTACATCCCTTATAATTACTCTTGTAATTAACAAGATACAGAAACGGACTACAAAACGTATGTGCATATCTGCAGAACTACCTACGTCTTGTACTGTCCTCTGATGGTGCTTTATGTAACACATTTTAATAATTACTTATTGTTTATTATTACACAATACAACACAATTTCAACCTATGATGATGATGTTTATGCAGACTATAAAGCTAGCGTTAGTTGTTTGCGTAACTTGCACGACTTTTTCTACGCTTGGATTGTCCATCATATTGGGCGTTCATAATTGTCAATTTTTTGCTGCGTAATAAAAAATAAATATGTGTGTCATATACTATACATAACGTTTGAATGCGAACATGTATCGCATCTATTTATAATCATACATTAGTCGCAATGTGAATGTTAATATGTGCTAATCGAGGTGAATTGATGGAGCGCAATAGATTACTGCAAAAATAATCATACATCAAATCTAAATCTTATTTACTATGAAGCAAGACATAATAAAACAGTTCGATTAGCGTTAGTAATTAATGTAAGTAGCGTATTTTATTTGAGGTTACGTCAGACGGTGATGCTACCGAAAACGTAGCAAGATAATCGTTACTGTCAACCGCATTATATTAACCATATTGTCAGTATTTTTTCGAAGGAGCTTTTTGAACACTAAACACTTTAACCCGCGATAATAGAACTCAGTTTTATTAAGTTTTTGGTGTTTAGTGGATTGAATGTTTAGTGTCCTACTTTTGCACCAAGAGATCAAGAATTTTGAGAAGCTTTTTTATGAATACAGCTGCAATTGTTTCTGCAGACCAAATTATCGAGACCACGCTTTACAGATTTTTTTTCCAAACTAACACTGTGTCGTACAATTGGAATTCAACACACAACTCTCACTCCTCATGTTCCAAATTGGTAAAAGCGATTTGTTTTGGATATCTATTTAAAAAATTGTTTTGCATGCTGATAACAGTTATATCAGTAGGGAGATATCTGAGATTACGAGTATGTTCTCGTCTGTAATGCGATATGCAGGGATTATGGGATTCTATTTGCTCATATATATCTCATTTCACTCTATTCTGTTTACAGACGACAAATTTCGGTTATCTTTGGAGCTGGTTGAAATTTCTCCATGACAGTGTTGCTAGGAACTAAATTTACAAACCAATTTTTAGACTTCTTAAATCTTACTGTGGTTAAGAAAAAAAGTTTGCACACTTCTTTGTTTGTGATAGTAAGCGAAAACGTATGGAAGTACGCAGAAATTGAATTTTTTTAATTGAGAATATACTTGAATCGTCCAAAATAGATGATCCAAAATTGTATAATTGATCCTCTTTCTTTGTAATTCACTAATTTGCCTGCATTTTTCCAAATCATGATATGAGAGGATGTTTTTGTTTAAGGCTTTCAAGGCTTCCTTCTCTATTTTGTAAGAAGTTGGTCAGCTAACTAAGAAATTTTATTACTTCTGGTCCATTATTATTATATACTTTTTCATCCGGGGATAACTAATCATAATTATTCATTTATATAAAATATTCTAACGAACTTTCTATAAAACTCATGCATAATGTTCACGTAACACCAACACCAAAACATTTAATTAATTACTCTGGACAACTGTTTCGATATTCAATTAATGAGTCGTGAGCCTTAGAAACATGTGTCCCGAGCAATTCATTAAATGTTGTGGTGCTCGTGTTACCGATTTTTTTATCTCTCACTTTTTTACAACTAAACAGTAAGAGCGAAGCAAAAACACAGCAATTTCATGAGATTTACTATCCTTTTATAGATGCTGTATCCTTATTTAGCCGAGTGTTATCATATTGTAGGTTAAGGAGTTTTTGGGAAAGTGGAAGTTCCTTCTTTATGACCGTTTTATTGTATTGTTGAGAGTGGTATAGTTTTTATGGGTTACTATATTTAAGAACGTTGTAAGATTACATTTATTCATTTGGATTTATTGACATGTCATACGTCCTTGCAAAATGCATTTTCCCTCAGCATATGAAACATTTTTTTCCATATACAACGCATCAGTCATATTCGTGCCTTATTTCACCCTTTCTGCATGTTCTTGATATTCCTTGATATAGGATTAGATAAGATATTGGTTTCCTTGGAATTATTACAGGCTTTTTAACTATATTCATAGAGAAGCCCCTCTTCTGAAAAAAAAAAACAAAATTATCCATTGTCACCTCCCGAGTCTTCTTCCAAATTTTCATTCAAAGTTTCACTTTCAGTCTCATAATTTGCACTACTTTCATCTGTTTCTGTTTAAAAAATAATATGGTTATGACATTTTAATATATTTTTTTATGGTTTTCACATTTTGATTTATCTTTTTACTCCTCTTAATGTACTTCCTTCATTTAATCGTCAATGTGTTCATTAAAATTCGAGAGAACCCATTTTATGCCGTCTTTTAGAGTACGTTCCGATTGATCGCGAGGAAGTTCTTCTTGAAACTTTTTTTTATGTATTTCTAGGCGACTTCTTTAACGCGATGTTTAATATTTTCACAATTTTCTGGAAAGGATTCGATTGAATTTTCATCAATCGAGTAGTCAATCTCCTATTATTTAACCTCCTCTTATTTAACCTGTTCTGATGCAATAGTTCTTCTAAGTTTATTGGACGATTTTCCGATTCTCTTTGATTGATCCATCCCAAACAACGATCTGTTGTTTGGTGTAATTACTGGGTATACTTGTTTACTTTTCATTTCTCTCACTCTCTTTATTGGTATAAATTAGGTGAAGGATAGGGTTATGTAGAAGAACAGATGCTGCAAATAATTGTAATAATATGAACATCGCTTCATTTTCAATTATATCACATTATTAGAAGCTGTAATTTATATTTTGGGTTCAATATGACACTGTCTTTTCAAAAAGATATATGCTAGTAAGTGTTCAGACTCCTCTATCTGGTTAATATTGTTAAGCAATGGCGCAAATCCTCGTAATAGTTGTAAGTAATGGGGACAAAATAATAGCAGTAACATTAGTAATTGCAAAGAAAACGCAAAAATATTGTCAAAATATTTACTAAATAATATAAAATAAACAGACAATTAATATTTTGTTGAGTGGCCCCTATTTTTTAATATTGCTTCACATCGTCGCAGCATACTATCCACCAATCGTTGACAGCGTTCTGAGGTGATGGAATACCAAGCAGTTTGAACAGTTTCCCATAATTGTTGTTGGGTTCTTAGTTTTTCTTTAGAAATTGTTTCCTTAACATTCGTCCACAAATTCTCAATAGGATAGAAGTCTGGAGATTGTACTAGCCACTCCAGGA
>CM043023.1:19800021-20002666 GCA_023690525.1 Holotrichia oblita | reverse complement strand
AGAATTGTTGTTGGAAAGAAATGATAGAAATTTGATTGCTATAGTGAAGAAGAATAGACAAAAACATTGAGGGAACTACACCGACACACAAGCTTCAGGTCTAAGTAGTTCACGAACTTGAATAGACGATTAGCGGAATTGGGGTTGAAATCACAACAACCAACACAACCAACAAGAAAGCCCTCTAATTGAAGCTATGAAGAAAAGACGATTAAGGAAGGCCGCTTTAAATGATTTTCTAAGATGTAATTTTTACTGCTAAATAAGTGAAATTCACAAGTAACATTAATATGGCAAGGACTGTAGGTAAACCAGACACATTCATATCACAGGCTCTGTAGCTGGATACCATCTGTAATAAATACAGATCAATATTTTTACCAACATATTCCTCTCTTTAGGATATTCTGCATTTGTGACGGTTTTTAGTACATGGCAGCAGGGTGTCGGAGGCCCGGTGCAAAAGTCAAAATGCATTCCACGAACTGCGATTCCCAAAAGCTAATTTAGGGCGCCTGATTTCGGATATCACGGTGCGTTGCACCGACCTAGCCTCTGGTTGCTGGTACTAACGTCAGTAGGACGGCGCGAAGAACGAACTCTAACTCTTCTGGGGGTAACGGTTGCTTCAGAAGTAAAGAATTTATTCTTTTCGAGATAAAACTAACACTTCTAAGAATAACGTAACTCATTTCCGGGGTAACAGTTACTACATCTACTTGAAGTTAAGTATTTCTCCCTTTACGAGATTATACTAACACTTTCGAGTATAACCATAACTCACTTTCGGAGTAACAGTAACTACCTCAGAATTTAAGCATATCTCCTTTTCAGATAATACTAACACTTTTAAAGATAACTCTTTTCGGGATAACAATTACTATATCGAGGTTAAGTATTTTTCCTTTTCGCGATGAGACTAACACTTTAAAAGATATAAGCAACTACGGCAGGGACAATGTTGTTATCACTTCTGAATATAACACTAACACTTTTATTCTAACTCCGTTTTTTAACACCAGAGCGGATGGACGCGAGGAACAGCGAAAAAGTGTTAGAATTAACTCAGATTTTTATGAGTGTACATATTATCGTTAGTAGTTACCTCATTATGTAAAATTTCTGAGCAGAATGCGAATTTCCAAAGTATATTGTGATGTTATGGTAGGTGTGTATAATTCTACAGACATGAAGTATTCTTGTTCAAACTATCTTAATGTATATGTCACTTTCTACTCTTACAGAGCGTAAACAATTAAGAGCAATATTACTTTTAATTACTTTTATTACTGTTACTATTACTTTTATTATTTTTTTAACGGGTCGATGGCCGTAGTGGTTAGGCGGTGACTATCGTTTATGGGAGAACGATAGGCGCCGCGGTTCAATTCTCTGGAGGGACGGTGACATTTTTTTCGAGAGTTTAATCCCGGATCGACTTGCCATTCGCTGTTGGGAGCAAAAAGTGATTAACAGCGCGGCATCATAAAAGGCGATATGATGCTGTCACAAAGCCAATTTAACACAACACACACAAAAAACTACACCGCGAGAGTTGCAGTGATAGCCAGACAAGCGATACAGCTTCCGCTCTCAAGTAGAGATGCATATTACGTATGTAAGTACCTATGTAGCGGTACAAGTTTAAAAAAGTCGTACCATCCTTTACAAGTACTATACAAATATGTTCATCATTTCTATTTGCTATGTAATATTACAGTATTATTAGTTTAACAAAATGTAAACAATCCAAATTTGCGTCCTAGTTGGTATTTACAAGCTGGTCTGCAATATTTCGCAACCGTCCAAAAGCTGGGCAATGAAGTTACGCATCTAATAATAAGTATTTACCAAAATTTTTAACTATTTTGGACGCGTAATTATTATTTGAATCGTTTGAGTGAATCGATGTATTTTTGTAAACATTGACAAAATCGAGTATGCAGCATATACCTAATTGTTTTTGAAGACAATACACCAATGCAAATTAAAAGTAAGTTGGACGCTGTATATGGGGGCTCTCCACCATCATTTACCACAATGAAATTTTGACAGCACAATTACAAACTTGGGAGACGATGAGTGTCAAAAATCGTAACCACTAACGATAACATCACTAAAGTTCACCAAATCGTAATAAACGACCACCGAATGCAAGTTAGAGAGATAGCAGAGGTAATGAACATGTCCAAAGAACGTGTTTGTCACATGTTGAATCAAGATTTAAGCACGCGAAAGCTGTCCGCGCGTTGGGTGCCACGTTTGCTCGCTTTAGACCACAACTACGTTCAAATGAAAGGCTCTGTTGGCGCAGTTTAGGCGCAATAAATCAAAGTTTTGGCGTCGATTAATTACTATAAGGTGAAACTTGAATATACCATTAAACACCTGAAACAAAAATACAGTCCGAAATAAATAAACTGCGAAGGGGGATTGGCTCCAAAATAACCAAAAACGGTTTTTTTGGTTGAAAAAGTGATTGCAATTGTTTTTTGGTATAGCCGTAGCTAGAGTACTGAGAGGAAAAATTGCTGACAAACGGCCACATTTGAGCAAAAACAATGTTTTACCAAGACAATGCATGTATCACATCTCAGTGATTGCCATGGCGAAAATCTAATTACGGTTTGAATTGCTTAATCACCTTCCTTACTCAGAAGAGCTAGCCCCAACCGACTTCTTCAAATGAGGAGGCCATCACTTTCGTAAAAAGATATTTTGCAGAGAAAGACGAGGAGAAAATAAAAATAAATTTTAGGTCTTTCGTAAACTTGTCAGATTACCCTCGTATATGGTTTGATAAATTAATGTGGAAATACTAGCTAAGCTTGAATTATGCAAATCATGCAGTCTAAATAGATGTCAAATGTAACCCATTCTATAGGGACGATTTCGAATACTTTTTGAAAAATAGAAAAGTGCGAAATAGTGTCAAAAATCTATATTACCCTGTAACAGAAGCTGTTCAAGAAACCTTATAAACCCATTTAGACTAAAGTCCTGCCAAGTCGATGCTAAACGTAAAAAACAAAAAGCTTGGATATAACATAGCACGTTTACGAGTAGTTACCGTGTATGATTCACTGCGTTCAATTTTTTTTCAATTCAGCCAGAGAAAGACATCATTATATACTTACATATACATTATTTATATATAACACATTTCAGTATTCATGAAATAATAAAACTATATATAAAGCACCAGAATTCATTTTCATTACTCATTATTATATGCTATTAAATAATTCTGTGCCGTGCTATATAAAATCCCTTATATATACGGTGTATATTAGGTACATACATACATAGTAGATTGCGTTATGCATGCACACAAGCAACGTTCGTCTACTGTCTACTACATTATATAGAATAAAAGGCACGATATGCTACCCTCGTCCTGTGTGTATCCATGGTGGATATCCGGTGTTAAAATTTATAGAGGGTGTTCTCTAATTGCATAAAATGTGCTGCGGACGTGTACAACAGATAAGCTTGGAGGGATATCAGACTAAATGGGAATTTTTTGAACGTTATATGTATGTTGAATTTATGTATAGGTACATTGTATACATAGCACGTACATTTAGAAAGGATATTTCAGAAATATTCATCGCGAAACACATTATCGTAGTATACAATGTTATACAAGTTCCCTTTTCAAATTAAATGCGATTTTTCAGCGAGGAATTTGGAAAGCTTTGCTTTAAGGTGATTTTTTTTTCTGTAATAAAAGAAGTAGTCTGTCGAAACTAATCTTTAAACCAGCTCTGCCAATATTCATTACGAAATAAGGCACACTCGTTATTCCAAGCCATCAGAAGTTCCTCATCACTGAGAAACCGTTTCCTTTTCAGCTTTATTTTCACATTTGGGAACAGCGCAAAATCGCAGGGAGCAAAATCTGGACTGCAAGGAGGGTGCTGAAGAAGTTTCAGTCCTGTAGTAGTCAAATATTCATTGCCAGCTTTCAGACAGACACTATTCCGTGTACCATTTATCTGTGACTGTCTTTTGTGTATCCAAGACAACACGCTCCACAATTCCAGTTGATTTAGAAAAAATATGAAAAATACTTCTGACAGCTATGGGAGTGTCCTCGTCATTGGACCCAAACTTTGTTTTGAGTCTTGGTCGGATATCCTAATAGTATAACAAGTCTCGTCACCCGTCACGATATTGTTCACATATCGAGTAGTATCTCTTAATAAACATTTTTAGCATCTCCCAGCACCAAATCGCACGTTCTGTCATTTGCTCTTCAGTTAGTCTATGCGGCACTCAAGGACAACACATGCGAATGATCATGCAGAATTGAAAGAATTGCCGAGACAGCTGTAATGTTTTTCTCCATAACCGACGTTCGTGGTCTTTCCGCTCTATCAACGTTCTCCAGAGTGAAATTTGCCCTTTGGAATTCTGTACCATCTGAATACACTTGTACGATATGAACAAACATCACATATTGTAATAATCATGTCTCTAAGCACTGGTCTACGTTCAAATAACAGGCGAAGTTATACGGCAAAAACTGCCAGTAACTACGATGAATAACTGAGCCCACACACACTTGACGCAGCGGCTACAGTGCGCGTCTGAACACGTCTCAGCATACGGTAAAAGCAGCCTCTTGCGACTTATTGTAGCGTCATTATAAAGCCGGAAACAGCTCTGATATGTTGTGTTGTGTCGTGATGCTAACTATGCAACGTCATATCGATCAGACACCCTTATTTCTTTATAAATATACATGCGGCGTGCACACTCATCTGACGTGTTGTGTTGTGCCGCGTTAACGTGTTTGTGTCGTGATGAAATCCAAGCAGTCCAGATTTTTCGTCAGAAGCCGGCACAAGCGTCAGATCGTCGGGAACAAAGTAATAAAAAAATTGAGAAATGGATGAAACTGAACTCATTGAAAACGTGAGGAATCATGAATGTTTATTTAATATAAAATCTCCGAATTACCGGAATCAACATATAAGGCAAGAGGCATGGAAAGAAATAGCAAATAACATGAACAGCACAGGAGGGTTCACAAGTTTTATCATTTTAATTAATTATTTACATGCGTCCACGACGTACAATTTCTAATTGCCAAGGCACACTACCACTATCTGATCTATCGTGTCAATTTGACAATTAAATCTGATTCCAGCCCTACGGGCTGTCGTGGTTTAAATGTTGTCAAATTGACACTCTTCGTCACTATGAACAAAGCATTCGTGAAATTATCGATAAATTCAAAGCTCTTATGGTATTACTACAGAAAATTTTTTTTGACTCATCTGCTACTATAGAATGCCTGCTGTAGGGACGTAACAAGTATGGCTTTAGTGGGAAAGCTTCATCCCCTACAATAACATGCGGCAACGGTTCTCCATTTTGTGTAAGAGGTTTATCCCCAGGAATATTTAGCTTATTATTTACAAGGAAATTCCTAAACTAGAATTGCCAAAATACCCCCATCGCTGTTGCGACCATAAGAGCCTACATCAACGGCTATAAATTGGTAATTGGCATCCACTAGCGCTAGCAAAACAACCGAGTTGCAACCCTTGTAGTTATAATAACTTGATCCACTAATAATTGGATAGCGAATAGTTAATATGCTTTCCGTCCAAAGCGCCTAGCAGTTAGGGAAATTCCACATAGACTCGTATCGTAATTTCTTTCCATTGTTGCTCTGGGTACTTGCAAAAAGTGGGTGTAAGGACTTCCTTTATGGCCTTTGATACCTCTTTGATAATTGTGCGAACTGTGCTGAATCCCATTTTATAACTGAAACCAAGAGATCGAAAAGAATTTCCAGTCGCCAAAAATCTAAAATAAAAGCATTCGTTAGTAAACAAAAAATCAGCCAAGTCAATATTATGTATTAATATCCTTGTAATACACTTTTAAATTGCTAATAGCAAAGAAAGTTTATATTGTGTTCAAAAAACGAGAGAGACATGATTTGGATATTTTCAAAGATTCATTTTTAATCTTACTAATTCTTGTCCAAAGCACTTTCGGTTACCTTACTTAGCGTATTAAATTTTTTTTTAGTGACTCTGGTACGAAATATACTTGGACCAAATTGAGAAATGCTTTTATAAACGCAAAAAAGCGAAGACAGACCAAAAGTGGACAAAGTACGACAAAAGTAGTGCCGTGGAAGTATGACCAGGAAATGTCATTTTTACGGCCATATCTAGAGAGTCGCCAAACTGTAACTAATGTAGAAAGCCAAGATGAAGAAATAATTATAAATGATGAAGAAAATACTGGTGATGAAGCTAATGTTGTCAGTGAGACACCGCGTGAGATAATTGCTGACGATTGCTGCAGATTCTACTCGTCCACAAAGCTCTACAAATACCGAAACAACAATTGCTAGTGTTCCTCCAGTTGTACATTCTTTGCAAAAAAGCCTCGCCTCTCTAGCAAAGATTCATCATCAAATCCTGCGCTGGAAATGGTGCGTATTATGAAACAGAAACGCAGAGGCACGAAACGAAAGACGGAATATGTATAGCAAATTCGAAACCCAATTTGGATGAAGTAGACATGTTTTATTTGAGCATGGCTCAAACAGTTAAACGGCTACCTGCAAAGGATCAGGCATTTATTAGAATGAAATTATGCAGACTAGTATCTGAAGCAGAAATCAGAACTTTGGAAGCAGAAAACTCTCCGTCATCCCGAACAGATAGTGCGCAAAGTTATCATCTCTCAACATCCTCATCTACCTCTTCGCACCTCACTCCCCTGCAAAGTCCTATCGATCCTCTGGTACCTTCCACAGAATATAACTACTCCAGAACCAACGCCGTTTAATAGATGTTCTTTATTGCACACTGATACTGAGTTTTCTGCATTTAGAATATAAGTGAACAGGTTACCATTTAATGTATTTTTCTTTAGTTTTTTATAAAACACTTTGCTTTTGTAACTTAATATAGCTATATATTTCAAAATCAAGATGGTTTACTTACCTTAAAAAATACCGCTAATCTTTCCCTTGTACAATTCGCTCTTCGAAATGTGGTATCAATTTTTCTAATTTTTTCTTTTATTTGTCTATGTAAATTTTCAAATTGGTCTCTCGACATTCGAAAATACATGTGGAAACGTTCTTCGTCTTTAATAAGCAAATTTATTAATGTATGGTATTCAACAGACACTTCTCTATTTTGATTGATTTCATGAATCCATATTTTTCTTTTTTGGTTAATGCATTGCAACAAATTACAGCTGCAGCGCATTCTTCTACTTCCTCTTCGAATTCGTCTGACGAGCTTGGACGCCATGGATTGAATACTATGTAAATATTTTCGTCATAACGCGTCATATACCGATATGTAGGTATGCATCAGAGCTATCTGCTCACGATGCGTCACAACATAACACATCACAACACGACACAACACAGCACATCAGAGCAATGTGTTTCCGGCTTTATATCTTTAGCGTGAAATATCATGACCTGCTCAATATTGTGTTACTAAAATTGCTCTCAAAAGTTTGAAGAAGATGATATTCATTATGCTGTTCATAGCGTTATCAAAGCGTTTTTTTAATCTCTTAAGAAAAGAAAATTACCATCTGTACAAGGCGATGCAGGTTCGTGAATTAAATGAATATAATTGTGATCGTCGACTTGAAATTTGTGAGGTGATGAATGACAAACGACGGTTGGGAAGATGTATTTGAATTGCCTTAGATTTGAATTAATACCAAGTCTATAACGGTATTATCTTCAAATAATGAAAATCTACATTGAGGAGTCCTAATATATAGACTACTGTGGAACATCTCGTTTTAACAGTAAATAAAAAACAGTTCATTTTTTAATATAGCAAGGTCTTCAAAGTAGCTCTTTACAGTAGCGATTACCTCGGAATTAGATGAAAATCTTTTACCGCCGAGCCATTTTTTCAGGTTTAAAAGGAGATGATGATCACTGGGAGCAAATATGGGGAATAGAGCGAAATTGTGGGCAGACCTTAATTTCTATTTTGTCGCTTAATTTCTGCAATAAATTAGCATAATTCTCTTCCATTTATTGTTTTCCCCTTTTCTAAGTAATCGAACAAAATAATTCCATGAGAATCCCAACCATTTCGTGCTAAACAAAACCGTTTTTCTCTTCGTTAGCAAGAAAAACCTTTTCTTGTCCATTATTTGGGTTGTTCATTTCTTTCAAACGCGTAATAGTGCACACAAATTTCATCGATAGTAATGAAACTGCGTACTAAGTCTTCCCGATTGCAGTGATATAAGGTGCCAAAGATTACGAGAAACACTCAAACGACAAACAAGCTACCGAGGACGAACAATTTTAAAGTGGAGGAAGGACAAAATTTGGATTTTATAGCACACTCACACATACACACATTAATTTTAAGATATTTAAGAGAGAGAGCGGGATAGTAGTTAGGACATTTTTATATAATACAGTGGAATCACACCGAAGGGACCATTGAATTGTGTCCGTACAAGGGAGCTGTCCGGTTAAGAGAAAACTACTAATTTAAATGAGTAACATTTTTCTGAGATGGTTAGTTTTTATTGCCAAAAATACTTTTATTAAAAAAATAAAAAAATAAACAATTCAATTGGGTTTAATAACAAAAAATCGTTAATATGTAAATAGGTATTTCCATATGTAATAAAAGTTTAAAATGTTTTATAAGTACATACATACTATATTATATATTACAATAGATATTCCTCCATTCTAGTTAGGCGTGTTTTGGTTTTGGCATTTCACAAACGCGCTTTAGCCAAAGCCTCCTTATATGTTAAGATTTTGTTTCTTGCATCTTGAAGATCTGAAGGTTCAAGTTCACCTTGTTGAGTCATCAGAAATATCTTGAACTTCAGAAATTTGTTCTTGTAATGGTACGCGTAAGTCCAAAGGTGATCTCTCAACTGGTAAATTATCATCGACATGACAAAAATCCTTTAAGCTTTGCCCACTAACCCCTGCAATACCTCTTATCTGAACTTCGGCAAGTAGATTTAATGGCAACTCATCTTCAGGTTTAAAATAAACATCAAATGCTGTCGGATATTCTTGGCTGTTAAATGTAAAAACTCTGCCTTCCGAAAACAGTTCTGAACTGTTTCAGAAGTAACTTGGTCCCATGCATTTTTAGCAAATTAAACTGCATCCAATAAATTTATACGTTTCACTAAATCATTGGTCGTGTTAGAAATTCCAATGTTTGCTAGTAAGTGCTTCAGTATCAAAGTTCTGTAATTATGCTTAAAATTTTTAATAACACCCTGATCAAGTGGCTGATTGAAGTACAATTTGGAGGCAAAAAGTGTATTTTAATGTTTTTCAAATTGATGTTTTTTGATGCGATGCCGCATTGTCCAGAAAAATTTTGCCTGTTTTGTGCTCCCATTTTCCGATCGAAATTTTCTAACCATTGATTTGATTTCCATGTCACCGGTAAATTATCTTTTATTAAATTTTTAAAAGCTCTTCGTCTAGATGCCTTTCCAATAGCCAGCAACTTTTCCTTGTCTCCAGCCATGTTCGCACAGTGCAATATTGTTATCCTTTCCTTAGACAATTTTCCTCCCACACATTTTTGATTTTTAAATTCATGGTCTTGTTTGGTAATACAGAGGCGGCTTCGCCAGATATCGTTTTGAACGTAATATTGTAACGAATTTTAAACTTATTAAGCCAACCGGACGAGGCATTGGCCAAAGGATTCAGTTATTTCTGTAGCTTAGAATTGTAGAAAAAACGTTAGTTTGAAAATATTATGAGAGAAAATATTTATGTACCATATCCACATTTAACTATGTTATGTGATGTAGTAAATATGACAAACCGAGCCAAACGAAATGTCCGTTCACAGGATTTTTTTTGTCAAGCGGGTGTCCGCGTCCGCTCAAGAGAGGGTCCGTTCAAGGGGGAGCGATTGCAATGCTTTTCTTATGAAGCGCTGCCGAGACCTGGCAAAAGTGTCCGTCTAAAGGGGATGTCCGCTTATAGGAAGTGTCCGTTAATTAAGGGAGATTCCACTGTATTTATATAATATATTTTATATAATATTTATTATTATATTTGTGTAAAAAAACTTTATTTTTACTTTTTAAATAGGGGCTTTAGGCTAAATATGTGATACGTGCATGATTTACTTGCTCAACAAAAATCATATTGATAGCGCTTTGTCAATCGGAGATGTGGATAGCTTCTTAGTGTAACATAACCTAACGAGACGGTTAGAATGGTGTTCGTTGTATTTCGTTCGCAAAGAAAACTTGTGTTTTCGAATAAAATGGATATTCCTGAAAATATACCTTCCGAAAGAAGAATAAAAACTGGTTATGTACGAGAAGACACAAAATGTAATAAAAATTGTGCAGGTCCATATCGGACTTTGAAGAAAAAGCGACCTGTAATTGGAACAGTTTTTTTTTTGCGAAGAGGTAAATAAAATAATATTTAGAAGTTTCGTTTTTGTTTGGAAAGGTCATCAAGGCCGAGTCGATTTTATATGTTATAAGTAAAATATTTTTTAGTTAAAGCGCAGCTGTTTATACGCTTGCATAGTAATCAAAGCGAGGAAAAACCTATTTGAGCAGTTTTGGAAAATGGCAGATTATAATGAATGTTCTTATTCAACCACTTTTAATCAAACGTAGAAGACATGGAAATTACGATAATCCCAACCAGAGCAAACGACAACACTCATTTAATTACTTTCTATCTCTTCCTGGAGAATCTGAAGCTCATCCAGGTATGTAAAAGTACATTATGTTTGACTTTGGGATTACACAAAGAAGGAAATACTTAGTCAGCGAATACTGCCTGGTGGCATATTTGTTAAAGACAAAAGACGTGGCAAATGCCCTGCAAGGAACAAAATACTTTGAAAGCGAAAAAATTGTAGATTTCATCTAGCAGAGAAAGTCGTTAGGGACAAGAACAAATTCCAAACCGCAGATACCTTTCTGTAGATTTGAATGTACGCAAACTGCATACTATATATGTATAATGTCTTTCTTGAAAAACGTCAGCTTGATGTAACTAGTTAAAACTTTTTTGGTGTTTAGTGGGTTAAAGTGTTTAGTGTTCTACTTCTGCACCAAGAGATCCAGTGAAGAACTTCAAAACCTCCGGTGTCTCGGCAGTGGTTTAATGTCATTGTCAACAAAGAATTTAGTTCAACCTTCGGAGCCCCAAGAGTGCTGCTCTACTTGCAATAAATACAAGATATCTATAGCTAAATTTTGGCTGTTTATATTAGTTTGGTAGGCAAAGGGTACTTGAATGAGATAGTGCACAATTTCCACAATGTGGCCACACCTTCTTGAAGTATCGATGGATTTGGTGCGTATAACAGCAAATTCGCGATTGATTAATCCGTTTGTAATTAAATGTACTACCAAATCTTTCACTTGGATGGATTGGACTTTCAAGCTTTGTAGTTCGCAGGCTGTTATGATGAAAATCTTCAAGGACTACTTGGGGCATATTTCAGTCAAAACGTCGTACTAAGATGTGTTTCAAGAAAATGTTACACTGCAAGATTTTGCAAATTTTAACATTGAACTGATTGAACAGCCACCCCGTAAATTAAAGAACGATAAAATTAAGCAAATAAAAATAATTTTTTTGAAGAACATGCACTCTATGTGGTTAACTTTGTCAGTGTAAGGGAAAAACTCCCAATTCAGTAATAGGTTAATAGCGTATCCGAGAGAATATTTCAGCTGTTAAGCACGCTTTTTAGAAATCTAACGAACATATTGTCATGCCTTCTTCTCGCGTTGTTGGTGTCACGAAAATGGTACGAGAATTGTTCTGTAAAGTGTATCGATCATTAATCCTATTTTATTTGTCGAGCTTTAACAATTTTGTTTAAGGACTATAAAATATTAATTAATTAATTAATATTATTATCAATATTACTTCTTAACCCTACACTGCGCAATTTTTTATTTTCTGATGAAAAAATTGTTTTGGGATCAGTAATTGCGTATAAAACGAGGGAAAAATATTTAAAAAAATCCATCTACAAAAACATTTTGTTTATTAGAAAAAATATGGTTGTAGCAAATATGATACATAATGTTTCAAAGCGTAAATTTTTATTCTTGATGGAATAACATAAAACAATTATTGTTTTTGTTTAAACAGAGATGTTAGCCGCATTTCGAACATTTTAAATGTGAAAAGGAGGAACAATGAGGAAATTTACACCTCTGTCTAGACACATCATAGACAGGCCAATGCTTTATTGAATCACACCTTATATCTTTAGGTGGTATATATGACATGACAGACGACCTTTTATTTTTTTCGACTATTATCTTCTCAACAGAGTCATGTGTTGGTCTACCTCGTTTTCTTGTTACATTTTCAGATTTACATAAACATTCAGCGATTTCGAAGCGAAAATCAGCTTGTGACATAGCATTATTTCCGGTTGTTCATCTATAGAGGAGCCAGCTATTTACTAAAGTCATACATGATAGAACAAACGCATGTACCATTTCTTCGTTCTAATTTTTATTTTATATCTGCCTATATAACTGTCCATTGCATCTACTCTCTTTCCCTACTCTACTTTCTTTTCTGTCCCACCGTTTAGCCTCTGTCAGGAGTATTTTGCCTCGAAAAGTCGATAGAAAGGTGACCGGCTTGTTGTCCAACCAAACAACGGATGTTACCTCAAGTCCATCAACATCACAAACGTACTTGTGTGAAGAACCTCTGGCTTCTTTCTTCAGTTCCGAATCGGAAGGAAGTTTACAATTGGGAATTCTTTGTCGCCGCACAGTTCCTAAAGAATAGATGCCTTTCTTTGCGAGGTATACCATAAGTGGAATAGAGCAGTAATAATTATCAAAATAAACGCGATAATTTTGATTAGTGGGTATAATCCGACACAATCGCACTGCATTGTTCGCACTAGCGCCCAAGTTAGGTTCATTAGCTGGTCGAAATCTTTCATGGTTTTCATCGCCTGTATATATCTCAAAGTTATATGCGAAGCCATCGGTACCACAAAGAACATAAATTTATATCCGCATTTATGTGGCTTGGCAGGTAAGTATTGTTTTATGTGGTGTCGTGCTTTAGTGGCACACAACTGCTCATCCACAGTGAGACATGATTCTAATGGTACTGATTCAAATCTATTATTGAGAATTTCAACGATAGGTCTCAATTTGTGTAATCTATCATGGTCTTTATGCTCTTTAGACAAGAGCTTCGTATTATCATTGAAGTGTAGCATTTGACGTATAAATTCAAATCTCTTTTCAGTTTCAGTTTCAGCTTTATTCGTCTTAAAAACCAGACACGTCAAAAGTATATAAACATGTCAATATACATGAACGAGTAACATACAAATTGATTACACAAGCAATTTTGAGACATAGACATACATATGTATATGGATATATATACATATATAACATGTACAATTATGAAGAATAAAATAAAATTAAAATTCATGCAACAGATACTCCTCGATGCTATAAAAGGGATTTTTCAATAAAATTTCCTTTATTCTTTTGCCGAAACTATTCACACCGAGGCTCTTAAGTTCTTTTGGAAGTTGGTTGTAGAGCTTAGGTCCCCAAAAGTCAAGCGACTGCTGTGTCACGTTTAGTCTATGAAACGTAGTAACTAATGCACTTTTGTTTCTGGTGTCATGATCATGCACCTGTGAGTTTATTTTAAAGTGAGTTTTGTGCGCGTGTATGTACTTTGTACAAGATAGAATGTATACATTGATAATGGTGAGTATTTTCTCCCGTTTAAATATTGGCCGACAACTTTCTCTATACCCCAGTTCACACAAGGTTCGCACTGCTCGTTTTTGAAGTAAAAGCACTTTTTCCGTTTCTGGAGACATACCCCACATCACAATTCCATACGATGCGACACTGTGAAAACCTTCGTAGTATGTTAGCTTTGCAGCGTTATGCGTTGAAACGTTTTTTATTCTCCTTATAGTGTAAATTGCTGAACAAAGTTTCCCACTTATAGATGATATGTGATCTGTCCATTTAAGGTTGGTGCTTAATGTCAATCCTAAGAACTTTGCAGTGAACACATTTTCATTAGTGATGGCAACGATTTGTGTTTTATCTTCATTCAGTTTCAATTCGTTAATATTGCACCACTGTTTTATACTGTCTTTTGTATCTACAGCATGAGATTTCTCATCATTGTATGCATCATCTGCATACAAACACGCCTTAAGATGAGGAACACTCACTGGCAAATCATTAATATATACAATGAACATAAACGGGCCCAACATAGATCCCTGTGCAACACCTCGTTTTATTGGTTTCAGTTGCGATTGTCGATTATTAAACATTACTGTCTGTCGTCTATTATTCAGGTATGATTTTATGAGATTGTAGCTAGTACCACGAACTCCATAGTAATGCAATTTGTTGAGTAATATATCGTGTGATACAGAATCAAAAGCTTTGCTTAGATCACTGGGCACGATGTGCTGGTTTCTATCACTACTGTCTCCAAGAAATCAACCGCCGCCGTTATCGTTGATCTACCCGAACGGTAGCCATGCTGATTGCTGGTGAGAATGGCGTGACTTTCGAAGAACTTCAACAGTCTTTGCTTTATTGCAGCTTCGAATATCTTGGCGACTGTAGGTAAGATGGATATGGGCCTATAGTTGGATTCGCTGTTCATGCTTCCATTTTTATATATTGGGACAATTCTTGCAATTTTCAATTCATTAGGAAAAATGCCCTCTTCCAGGCACATGTTTATCAGCGTCACTAAGGGTTCCAAAATTGTTGTAGCGATTTTTTGTAGTAAGTCCACACTAATGCCATATATATCTTTAGTTTTTTTAGTTTTCAAGGAATGAATAATTTTTTTATTTCGTAGCCGTCAACTGGCTCCAGGAAACAAGTTTTTGCAGGACTCCTATTTATTTTAGTGATAAGATCTCTACTTTCAACAGTGCCTTCCCCGATCATGACGAAGTAATTGTTTAACTGTTCGGCGGTTAAATTGCAGCAGCCTGTCCTACCGCATTGAGTTTTCTTTCCCGTTTCAGTGTTTATAATGTTCCACACTGCTTTCTGCTTGTTTTCAGCTTTTTGTATATAATTTTCGTTGTATATTCTTTTCGAACTCTCACACAAGCTTTGATATTTTTGTTTAGATTCTTTGTAAATCTGTAGCGTGGCTGTGTGTCACCACTTACCCTGAAAATAGTCATCAACGCATCGAGTTAATTTTTCATGTTTTTGAGTTCTTTTGTGTGCCACTTCTTTTGATATTGGCATTTTCTCTTCTTATGTATTTCCGGGAAGCACATATTGAATATAGTAATGAAATTCTTGTGGAAATAACTGAAAGCCTCTTGTGCACCGTTGCCAGCATGCAGCTCCTTCCAAGAAACATAGGACAGCATTGCTGTGAACAGGTCAGTTTGATCCCGAGTAAAGTTTCTCACTGTAATTGCAGTCTCTGTTTTGCCTTCATAACCACTCGGTACTTGGATTTCAATTAATTTTCCTCAATGATCTGACATATGGGTTTCAACAGTTACTGCATTGAAAACTGTACTCGTGTCACTAGCGAAGACATTAACTATGCATGTTGCACTGTTCGCTCCTATTCTGGAGTTTTCTGTAAAAATGTATTCAAGACCAAACATGCCAAACAAATTTGTAATGTCTTCTGTTCGTTTATTGTTTCTGTTAATATCTATGTTAAAGTCGCCAGTCAGATAAATTCTACTTTGGCCAAATAATGTTGTAGCAACTGTCAGAGCGTTATGCATAACTTCCTGAAACAAATTCATGTCTCCGTTAGGTGGTCTATATATAGAAGCTATTATCAAATTTAGTGGTTCTATTCGTGCAAATGCCATTTAGACATGTTCATCTACAGACATTCTGTTTATTTCATCCATGGATATGGCCGTATTGTGATTTTTTGTCAGGATAAGTACGCCGCCCCCTCTCATGTTGGTTCGACAGTGGTATCCACTTATTGAATAATGTTGTATATTGAATATTCTTAGTTACTCCATGGGACCAGCAGCGGACCAATACCAGCGTAAATTGAGCATGTGTATACAAATACCCAGATATTGTTTTATATCTGCCGCGCTCAACATTGCTGGCTTATTGGGATCTTTTTGTATGGAATATAAATTCAATTCATTGGCTATCTTCTCAAAAAGATTTTCTTCAAAAAAACTAAACGGTGTAGTCAAATCACTTATAGAGCATGGTAAAACAGAGTTACCTCTAAATTCTGATTGTTGTTCGTTTAGAACGAGATTCTTCTTGCGCAATATAATTTTTGAGTATTTTTCTTTTAATTCACGAGCTTCTTCTTTCGGATTTCTGACCGTATGTGTAATAAATTCTCCTCCTGAATTTTCAATTCCCTCTTCATCTTCAGAATCTTTCTCTTCGCTGTTAAAAATTCTATTCTCCTCTTCAATTTCCGTTGGTGGAAATATAATCACACAATCTTCTAGTTCGACTGGCACTTGTTCTAAATTCATAATTTCCAACTCTTCATCACTTTCTTCTTCGTTTTGTCAAGCTCACTCACTGATAAATGAGCGGCAACCTCCTCTATTTCTTTTTGAGTCAAATATCTTTTTCTAAATTTCAGCTGCGACATCTACAAAAATACACACATCAACCTTATGAGCAATGTATCAAATATGATACAACCAAAATATAACCTAGATATTATTGATATTTTTCCATATATATATAAAATAACTGATTATTTAGCCAAAACTTACCATCAAGTATTAGAGTAAAGGAAAAAATTTGATGAAAATGTAATGAAATCTAATTAAAAACGTTAAGAAATCTTATACGTTTCGCCACATTGAGTACTGCGCAGTAGGCTGTCAACACCATACACATAATTGACACTATTTCAACCTTTTAACGAATTTCATCCTTAAATACATTAAAATAAAGTTGTATCAAATTGTATACATTGCTCACTACGACAAAAACTCAGTCAAACCTATAAATAATGCTTTTTATATTGGTTGTATCAAATGTGACGCGCAGTGTAGGGTTAAATTAATTTTGATTGGTTAAACAATGTAGTTTGAACAGTTATGTTATGTGAAACAACGTATTTGTTTCACATAATTGTTTCTTTAAATATTACTTAATTTGACCGATATAGAATTCGTTATAATCTCTGCATTCAAATGCAATTATTGTGAAACAGTCTCCAGATAAAAAATAGCGGTTAGTTCAGCGATATCACCTATTTATACAAAATGTTATATGCATTTTCAAGCAAACCGGTTATTGTCAAGTAGTCTTAGATATTGAGTGTGGTTATTGCGGTGCTTTAACACGAAATAATTTGCGATTAGATGTTTCTCTATAATTATCACCCTCTTCTTTGTCTTTTATCTCTAACCCAACACTTCAAACTTTAATTCGTCGCTTCAGAGGATATTTCCTCAATCTACGATTGTCAAATATCTATATATCTATGGCCCCATTTAGCTAACAATTAGTGTTTAACTGAGTAAACTGCAATTTATTTACTACCATTTAAATAACGAATTAAATTTTATTGCAGTCAATACGAAATATAAACTATGAAACGGAGTAGGTATTTAACCTAATCATGCAGTACGATATATGTACATACATATATAGTAACATGTTAACATTACAAATACACATACGCAGACTAAGTACTAATGTGTCGTTAGAATTTCCAAGGCCGCGTATGTTGGTAGATTACGTATAATACAACGTGCGACAGACACCGAAGTGATAAACGAAACAATTCTTATGCATAATACAACGTCAGCCCGTTAATTTATTACGAACGAGACATTCGCTTCGAGAACGAACTCCTTGTTGCCTGAGAGACGGCCGAAATTACCATATCAGGATATTTCTTCTAGGGATTTCGTTTTACTACCACCAATACTGCTGGTGCGACGGGCTGATCGCGAGAAGACTCAATAGCAATAAATATCTACAGTCAAACTTCGATTTATCCGAAATATTTTATTCTATACGTAATTTCACCGAATCTACTGCACGTATAAAGTTTAGTCTTCAACCGCTAGATAGCGACAGTATCGAGTTAGTAATTCGCCGCGGGGGTACAACGCGGCTGCACACCCTGCGCATCGGTCTCCCGTTCTTTTGGGGCGCGACTGATGTACGAGGATGACAGAAGCGAAGACTGGAATTCCCAGCTGTCCTCGTTCCTTTTTGCCTTCATTAAATTTGTGTTACCACCGCTGAGAGATATCGGAGTGAGATTATTTCTTTCTGCTTTCATTTTTTTCTTCCTGCTTGCGTCCCTATTTCATGAGGGTGATGTTAAATTAGACTCTTACGGATCGCGTGCTACGGTTTGTTATAATCGTTATTGTTATATTTTTAATACGGATGTCTTGATAATAATTAAGTGTATTCAAGCTTGATTTGGTAACTAATTTAAATGCTGATTTCTACGTATATTGGTAGATTAAAAATCGATTGAATATACAATCTGTTTCCAAATTAATGTCTCCTTTCGCTGATGAGTTAATATCAACTGTGTCACAAACGAACAAAGACGAATTTTGCGAGAACTTTGAAACGGATATGGGAGGTCATTATACATATGTTACCAACTATTATAAGTGAGGTCAAATTCTAGGTTAACACCAAGAAGTACGGCAAAGCCTATGGCAGTGACATCTTTATTATTATTAGCACGAAATATACAGTCTCTTCTTTTAGAATTAAACACTAAATAGCTTCCTATCCAGTCTCTCCAAGATTGCTGAAGCTTAGCAAGACTTTTCGATTCCGTCTGGTACTCCTGTCTATCTTCCAATCATTAGTAGAGATGGCTATTAAATTTGACCTTTATAACCAATCATTCGCTATTAAATCTAAAAGTCCCATGTTTTTGTCAAAGCCCATATTTTTGGGAGCTCTCCTAATTGGTCCAAAACTTTTTCTAATCTTTATATATGATCTTTCTAGAATTGGCAGGATCAAAACGATACTGCACAAGATGGTCAGCATTGCACGAAATGATGTCACAGTCCACTAGGTGGTGTAGGTGGTTCTATCTCAGTTATATGGTATGGTCAATATCTACCAAGTGCTATAGGAGCAATTTCAATGCTCTCCAGAATAAAATGTTGAGATACGTTACCAACTCTCTATAGCATATATGAGCAATTTGTAGCTGTATCAAGATCTCCAGATTTCGACCTTCTTTTAACGATATACCTTAGTTAGAGAACTAGCTCACTTTGATCTTGACACACCCCCTCCTTTGATCAAAAAATTGGAAAGTCTGTTCCCGTAACAGATAATGCTTCACGCTGTTATTTGGTTTGTCATGCTTCTTGTTTTTTTTCGGACTAAATAAATTCATTTGTTTATGGCAAGCTCAGCAAGTTTATGTGATGACATATTGCACATTGGAGGATGAAAGAGTTCACTAGGAAGACAATAGTTTTTTCACAAATTGTCCTAGAAAGTTTATCGGAACATTTTTATTATCTGGATCATTAGAGAATTGTCTTTTAAGAACAACATGATACCATGATTAATAAATTCGGATGCAACTCTTAAAAAGTTCTGAATATTTGTTCGGAAACTATCAAGCACTTGATAAATCATCAGTTTTTCAATCGATTTGTAAGAGGAAAGCCCATCAGATTTGGTTTCAAACAATAAGCCATGTACTGGTCTGGATCTAAAAAGGTTTAGTGTTTAGCATGACTTATTGTTGTTGTTTTTGTAATATTTTTGCGTTTTCTAAACCTTTTCTAATTGGAAATTTTATGAATTCAACGGAAAGTATCAGTAAATACCAGATAAACCTGGAAGCCATCATAATATCACTAAATTCCATTATCTAATTCCATTTTAATTCTAATACACCAGAACTAACAAAAACATAATTATGGTATAATTAATGGGTTAAGAAATGACGTGAAGTTTATAAATTCCAGAAGGATTCAAATATAACGCAACTTTGTTTATTTTGAACTTTCAATCCCACAGTAATTAGAAGATGCCAGTCACTAGTCGCCAGTTTCTAGTCACTAGTTGTCAAGAGAGTTTGCAAGGGAATTTGCCGAAGTGGTTAGGCGGCTGACTATGGTTGTGGCGCCATGGTAGGAGTCGGATTTCAATTCTCCGGAAGAACAGTGATAGTTTTCGTGGAGAATTGAAATCCCATAGACTTACCAGTCGTTGTTAGGAGCAAAGTGATTAACAGCACAAAAACTACACAGCCAGAGTTGCACTCACTACACATTAAAAAAAAAAACTAGTAAATAGTGATCAGTTCACTCACAATCAGATGGTGAATATCTCGTAAGTCTAGTTACAGAGTACACTGAGGGAAAGGCTTGTGTTATAGGCTTGAAAAGCATTTTAGTAGCTTGGTCACAACGGCCTACTGTTTAAACTGCAGTCAGGTAGAACATTTCATATCCAACGACTGGACCAACTCACAGTCACTAAGCCCATCACGGCAGGAGATCTTCAAGGTTCTCGTATGAGACAGAACTTTGCATCTTATACATTTTTCTTTCAGGACACTGTCACATTGCTGGCAGGTAGGGTGGCAGAATTAATGTTGTCCCTGAGATCTTAAAAATTGCAGGTATCTCTTATGATAATGTCATTGGGTGGACAGGCCTTTTTTGATCCAGAACTTACTAAAAAGAAGGCAAATTGATTGTGCCGTAGAGCAAAATGTAAACTCTTTCTAGGAAGAACTAATGAAGGTCCAGTCCAAGCTCTTCAGCTGTTGAAGATTTAGCCAGCAAAATATCTCATAAAAAAGGCAAGTACATATATAAGCTGAAATTGGATCTGATTGATGTACAAGCATTAAAGTCCTTGAATATCAAGTACCTTTTTGTTCTAAAACCTGTCAAAATTTGTTGTGGTCTACAGAGCTCAGGGTAGCTCAGGATGCAGATTATTTTGATCGAGATATATTGGTTGGAGCAACGCTGTCCACCTTTGGATTCTGGGGGGTTGACACCCTAGACCCAATAGTAAGGATAAGGTTTTAACAAGAGCACATAGCTTTTTAGCGAGGGTTGTGGATCTCGAAATTGGCTTTTCTTCATTATTTAACAATGGTAGGCTTCCTCGATAGGTTTGTCCATTTTGTTGGGTTTTAAAACATCAACCCTCTAACTCAATCTTAACGCGAAAACAGCTTTTTGTTCCACTGCGTCCCCGGATTGAATGTTTCAAGGAAATTGTTCGGCGACCTTTTATATTAAACATCAATTGAGAGCTTTTTTTTTATTTATAGTACATACATACCTACATATACGTATGCATATAATGTAATGTATATTATGTTGTTGTATGTGTACGTGTTCAACGTTAACCCGTATCTTAAATTTCAAATACATACACAGTATGTGAGGTCTTTCTTATGTTTATTTTACTCCCGGCTAGCGTTTCTACTACGTCACCACCACAAAATACAACATATGTACAACAATTTCAAGTTAATTTCGCGTAGATCGCAGCGAGGAATCGTCCAAGATCCATAGCATCACGCTATTGCAGTATTAACGTTAGAAAACATACGATTCACAACGCTAAAACTTGCCAAGAAAGTCGTAAAAAAGTTACAACCAACTCATAATAACAGTAATAGGAATAACGACGTGTATAATGAATTATATTGAATGGAATCGTCGTCAGGAACACGCTCCGTACACTCCGCATAAGCCTCCTATATTCACCACGTCATTCGATGGTATACACCTCCTTATCGCGCACGTTTCGAGTAAGATCGTCGCGTAAATACGTACAAAATGAATTCGATGAAGCGGAGGACGTATTGGTGATTTTATCCCGGGTATATTGGCAGCGCTAACAAGATAAAATACTTTAGGGTTATACGGTCTGTGAGATAACTTTGTTTACACGTCGTTCTACCGCGATTTTCTGAGTATTCTTTAAAGTATTATTGGTATACTGTGTGTACGTCGAACTATATACGTTTGTACTATTTTAGGAAAGGGAGGAAAGATGCGAATTTGTTCGACAAATTATCGAGGGCATAGTGTGAAATATTTATTATTTAGCGTTAGCCTTTCTTTTCGAAACGCTATCGTTCAAGGAACTATTTTTTTATTATCCTTTTCTTTGTTGTATTTCTCCTTCCTTTAGTGCTTCTTAGAAAAAAAGATCCTGCTATAACTATTTCTAGATAAGATGTTTGACTTTCTTTTTCACACTTCTTTAAAAACATTTTTTATATATCTATGTACACTATCGTCACAAAGTTTAGAAACGTGTAGGAATTGGGCGTGCAAATTAACATGCCACAAAAAATAATAATAGTCAGCCACTAATTCTTCAATTTTAAATAAATATTTCCCTAAAGGTATTGCAATTATTTAATGATAGAACGTCCAAGGCGCCTGCCGGCAGGACAGTTTGCTCTTCCGGCAGGCCCTAAAATAAAATGTCTGACTTTAGATATGAAGTGAAGAAATTTTAACCATTTAAAGGCGCACAAAAAATTGCCTATTTAAAGTGCAAGTTTCAACTTGATGACATCAGTAGTTTTCGAGTTATTTATGCATCTGTATTCTTTATTCCTATTCAGTCACACACACATTCACGCCTATGGTTAATACATGTGTACTGTCGGAAGAAAACAAGTCCTGCTGGAAGGACAAAATAAATTTTAATTGATGTCCTTCCAGCAGGGCCAAACGCCGTGTACTGCTGTCCTTCAGGAATCTCCTTCTGGTAGGACAGATGTTTGGACGTTCTATCGTTAAACAGCAATTCAAGGGTGAAGTTTTAATTTTGACTTTGCTAAAATGGTTCCTTAAGCTCTTCTTGCGGACAGCTCCAATAAGCGGACATCTCTGTTAACCGAACAAATTTTCTGGAACCGAATCTCGGCATATCCATCATCCAATGTTAAATTCTAACCATTTTGTTCTGTGTAAATATGGCCGGTGATTGACGAAGTTGGTTAATAATCGAAAAAGCTGTTCGTCCTCGTGTTTAAAAAAAAATGTTGCTATCTATCAGCGACTTGGAAATCAACCAAACACGCATGGATGACACCAGAAATCATGTCCGAATGGTTGTTCTATTTTGAATCCAGGCTTTCAAAATTTCAAATTTTACTAATACTAGACAATGTCTTATCCTCCTCGTCAATTAAGAACTGTTTCTCCAAAGCTGGATTTAAGAAAAGTGAATGTAATTCGGAATGTAGTGTACAAGCTGATTGCGATCCTGAAGATGCATTTAGGAGCAACAGACCACCAAAATGTAGAAGATTTCATGACTTTAGACGATATTATAACAACAGAAGGAAAAATTGCCGTTGACAAGGCTGAGGCTCATTTGAAGAAGGTAGTTCAAACGACTCAAAAGAAGAAGTATAAATGTCGGCAGGATTATATAATTCAAAATTGATAAATTCTCAAAGCTCTAAAGCATATTAAAGTTATTACGAAAATTGTTCCTTCAGCAAAATATGACCAGATTTCGTCAGAGAATTTCCTTCCTCCCAAGTATAGAGACTTATTGGTCAATTTCTAACGATTTAAAAGTCGGAATTATATCTAATACTATGTCTCGAAATAGATTTCAGACTATACTCTCGAATTTCGATGGATTCTTAAATTCAAACATCGCTTTTCTATAACACAATATACCCTAGTGATACTAATAAAATGGGGTTATAAATTCGGGATATTTTCAGATATGTTTGAGTTTGTTAAAAAAAATTACATTTATCAAGAAAAGAATTAAAAAATCCGACAAGAAGTTTGCGAATTATAACTTTGGAAAAAGAATTGTTTTGCAATTAATTTAACAGGGCTGGCAAACTTGAAAGTATACTGGCTTGCGGAACTATAATAGCAAATTGGAAAGGATTAGGCATCTAAAAGGGCAAATGATAAAAGTTTGAGAAGAGATAATTTTGATTATAAAACATCAAACACTGAAATCACCTTCAACGCCAAAAAAAGACGGTAGAACTATAGTGTGTCGTATATAAATTATGCTTGAAAATAGAAGGAATCGTTGACCCAAATTTGTCCAAAAGAGAAGACTGTGCGAAATGTGTAGTGCTCTAACACACATAGTTAGTCTTCTTTTTTAGTACCGATCACTTACTTGCTCACTTCATAAAGACAATCACCAAGATATAAACGAAAATTTAAGAAGGTATACATTTATTTTTTTATCCTTGTAATCTGTCACAATTGTAAGGTTCACTTCCTGGATCGTATATAATGTATATAGTCCGTACAAGCCTATAATTTGATCAAGTAGGCCGAGACCACCCGTGGAATGGTTATACAGTTTCACTACTTTTGAACCTGCAACACTCACATAATCCTTTTCACTCTTGTCTCATTTGAAAACTTTATCTATACAGCGCCGCCGCTGGGGTGCCTGCCGCCCGTGTGCAACTTTATAATTGCCGCCCCATACATTTGAGAATGTCAAAATTTTCCCAAATATAATAGTTACAGTTAGCTATGCCTGGCCAAATATGTATAAATATTGTGATTTTAATTTACATAGATTAGTAGTATGGTAATGATTTTCTATTACCTAACTCATACAACAATTATATGACGTAACATATTTCAGATATTCTTATCATGTATGGGACATACGAGGGAGCGTTTTTATATTCGCGGAATGAGCGGGTTGTAGGGGGGTGATTAGGCGCATTGGGGGTGTGGCCTGTGCAGCGACTCATAATTAGTATAAATACGAAGTTTCATTGTTATTAGACAGTTAGTCTTTGAGCTATCGTCAACCAATAACATAATCAGGAGTGAAAAGTGAAATATGGAAAAAATCGAATATCGTGCCGTTATAAAGTTCCTTACCAGGCAAGGAAAATCAGTCGCGACCATAATGAATGAGATGTCATTGGTTTACGGCGACTCTTGTCCAGGAAAAACCATGGTGTACAAGTGGCATAGTTTATTTAAACAAGGAAGGGAATCCCTTGAAGACGACCCGAGGCCGGGCAGGAGCATTGAGGTGACCACGCCAGCACTTATCCACAAAGTTGAAAAAATTGTACTCGAAGATGCTCGACTAAAGAAGAAACAACTCGCAGAAATGGTTGGAGTATCCGATACAACAATTTTTAAAATCCTACACGATCATCTCGGCATGTCTAAGGTCAGCGCAAGATGGGTGCCGAGAATGCTCACGCCGCCGCAAAAACAACAGCGCGTAGAGTGTTCGCGTGCATTTTTGGACCTCTGTAATGAAGACAAGGATGGTGTATTGAGTCGAATTGTTACTGGAGACGAAACTTGGGTTCATCATTATGAACCTTAGTCCAAACAAGACTCCATGTAGTGGTATAAAAAGGGCACAGCACCTCCCAAGAAATTTAAAGTGTCACAATCAGCTGGGAAACTCATGGCAACGATATCTTGGGACTCGGAAGGAATATTGTTGATTGATTATAAAGATAAAGATGTTTCTATAACCGGAGAATATTACGCTTCAATATTAGAGCGACTAAAAGAAGCCGTTAAAGAGAAAAAACGGGGAAAATTGACGAAAGGTGTGCTGCTTTTGCACGACAACGCGCCCATCCACAAGAGCCACGCTACGTTAGCTGCCCTGCATAAGGTGGGCTTCGAAATTGTGAATCACCCACCCTACAGCCCAGACCTGGCCCCGAGTGATTATTACCTGTTTCCGAAAATGAAAAAAGAGGTGGTGGGTGGTAAAAAATTTACTGCCGATGATGAAGTCAAGGAGGCAGTTTCGGCGTATTTTGCCGATAAAGAGAAATCATTTTTTTATGAGGGTATAAATAAATTAATTGAAAGATGTGAAAAATGTATCCGTCTTGCAGGTGAATATATTGAAAAAGAAAAATAATTTGGTTTTTCTATTTCCACCCCTTATCCCCCATTCCGCGAATATAAAAACGCGCCCTCGTACATGTATAAATATAGAATTGCAAATTTTACACATTCATTAATAAAATAAATAGGTACCTACTTACTCATTTGAAGCCAGTACAGCTGCACAGTAAAGTCACTATGCCACTATACATATCTCCAATATCTTTAACTTACTAGAACAAAACTATCTGCAAATATTTCCAAATACAAACTTAAGTTGAATTAAAATAAATACAATTAACACTAATAATAATTAGAACGTATCTATTAAAAACGAACTTTTTATCATAAGGTGGTTTTCTATAAAAGCCCAGTTACTTACATCGTAAGATTCTGTTCAGAACGGACGTGCACAATGTTAATGTGAGAAATAAAGGCCTACTAACTCATCCAGTTCACTATCTAGAAATTTTCAAGAGATCATTTTCATACAACGTGGCTAAATCGCTAAATTTCACCTGCGTTGCGTTCTTTGCATCCCTCCGCGTTTGCGCGTCAGCTACACAAGCAATATTTCTCATCTTACTGAGTGCCGTGATGTTTGTTTTTTTCCTTTTCTTTATTATCCCAATTAGTACTTAGTTGGTTCTGCAATTGCTTTCTTGTATTTGTGTTTAGATTTATGCGTGTGCTTATTTTGGCCAGGTTCAGAAGGAAGACCAGCTGCCCTCTGCAAGTAGCTGATTCTGAACCTTTTGGTACTATTGTATAACTTATTGTTTTGTTTTGAATTTACCAATAAACTGCTATTATTATTATTATTATTATTACTATTATTATTATTATAACTTTTCGGGCCTTTGTTTCAGAAAACTTTTCACTATGTTTTTTATATCCAATATGTCATAAACTTCATGTTCAATAGATAGTTTTGAGAACGATCGTTTACCAGTAGCTACCGTCACTAGTAGAGTAAGGAGTATTTGTGTTACTATGGCTAAATTTGGAAACATTGATAAGAGATTATTACTATAAATATATTCAAGAATATCACTTCTTTCTGTTGAAAAATAAGGTTGAATTACTTTAATTTTTTTATATAAATCGGTTTCACTAATGTCACTCTCTGAATTGTTCTTGTCTGTAAGGGTTTGACAAATTTTATGAAAATTCATTTTAAGTTGTTCATCCGTTTTTATTTCGGTTATACCATATATTACATTAAAAATATCCGTGTGTTGTTGAAGTCATTGGAATCGTTCTTCAACTGCAGTAATAGCGGCATCCAAAATTATATAGTAAAAATTTACTTTAAACGACAATTCAAGGGATATTATATGCTCGTCAGGATATTATATGCTTCAGTTCTTCATAGTCAAAATACCTCTTTTTTCTTCTAACCCTCTGAACAGGCAAACTGAGAAATTCTTCCTCAATACCAGCTTTTGTAGCTAATTATTTAGATTCGGATAAAAAACTTTGAAAATGATTATCAGAACGCTTAGTAATGAAATAATTCTTGTATGTATATGTATTTCTATTTAAACTCTGAAGAATAAATTGATAAATAAAACAAAAATAAAACCTTAAAATAATAAAAATCGTTATTATTATACAAGCTTTGGCCGCCCTTATTTTCGGCCGCCCGTGTGCGATGCATACTTCGCACACATGGTAGCAGCAGCCCTCCATCTATACATCCGGGTCCACTAAAGTTTGAAATTAAAATAACAGACCCGTTGTTTAGCCACTTCACCAAAACTATATCCTTGTCTTCACGTTATAAGCTCCGCTTCCCATTACAGTTAGCAAATATGAATGAATTATGAAATACATATAATCCTTATAGTTGTATCAAACAGGGTTCTAAGATTATTTTTGAAAAATTTAAATTTCGAAGGCTATTTTAAGCTGCTCTGAGTATTGTTTCAAAAGTTTGGTTTTCTACCATGCGGTGTTGAGAAAAAAAAAATTGAGAAAATCTAGATTTTGCTCTCTCCCTTTTTTTTTAGATGATTGATTTTTTGAGAGAATGTGACTAGGTACTGCCATCTGTCCCTATTTTAATATTGGTCTCTTTCGCGGGACTGCAGCGCAAGATAAGTATTTGATTTACAATACTTAATTATATATTTTTTTTATAAATAATACTGAAAAATAATTTCTTGCCACCGATGTGTTGATGTGCCATATCGTTACAAAACGACGATGATAACCGTACAACTACATTTATATTTGCATCCTTTCTTGCTCATAATTTGATAAACCAAACTTCACGATAAATTCTCGTTTAGATCACGGAAGGATCTTTCTAGAAGTATCGGCTGACGTGTCGAAGCTTTCATAGCTCGTATTTTTTGTATGTACTAGTTATATTTAGATGAGGCGCACCGAAGAACTTACGGTTAATACATAAGCATTATGTAAATATCTACGCAGTATATTGTATGTATATATGTAGATATATGCGATACATAAATACTACATCAATATACCTTATGTGTTTCGAAGACTACGCGCAGTTCCTCTCAATATAAAGACGCAACATTATGAAGAATTTTCTACATATAGGATATAGGTATAAGCTGTTGTATTGTAGATACAGTACAACCTTGCTAATCCGAACTGGTTGAGGGAAGGATGATTGCCCTACATTAATTCAAGCTATGAACGAAACGTGTTAACGGTAAGTCTAATATATTGTTCAAGACTGGTTCAACTGAACATTTTTACTGGCTATTATAAGATTATTTATTAGAAACGTACTAAAATTCAACGTTTCGCCACTAATATAAGTGGCTTCTTCAGGAGCAAAAACTAGACGAGGAGTGCCAGAAAGTCGCGGTAACTTGGCGTGTAAACCACGCCAGAGGCGCAAACCTTCTGACTGGTCAGCAGATTTGCGTGATAGCCTTCGATATATTTGTACCTGGAACTTGTGAAAAAATACAATGTGAGATTTATATGTCGCAGAATACTTTGTGTCTTACACACAACTACGAGTACATTACTACCTACTCCTCAATTGGGTGTATTTAGAGCAACATCGCCCTGACCTCCTGCAAGTACATGGAAATCGTATCAAAAACCTGATGTCCCACTTAGACGCTCTGGCAACAATTGTAAAAGTAACTAAAGATCATGCGGTGTATGAGCAGGAATATTATCACCATAACACTATAAATATATTAAATGGTTTTAAATAATAAGGTACAACTAAACGATGCAAAAGACATTGAAAATTTTCAAAATAAACAGAAAACCACTAGGAAAATAATTAACCAAGTAACAGGAAAGAATTCTAAGAAATCTAATATACCAATAATACCTGATGAAATGAACACTAAACACTTTAACCCACTGAACACCAAACAAGTTTTAACTAAAAACACCGACGCGTTTCAACAGCAATGCTGTCATTATCAAGGCGGTAATAAAACTAATTTTTTATTAGTTGTGCAATAATAAAACTAATTTTTTATTATCGCCTTGATAATGACAGCATTGCTGTTGAAACGCGTCGGTGTTTTTAGTTAAAACTTGTTTGGTGTTCAGTGGGTTAAAGTGTTTAGTGTTCTACTTCTGCACCAAGAGATCCAGTGAAGAACTGATGAAATGAATCAACGATTTATAAATCAAGGAAAACATATATCTGTGCAGTCCACGGTAGATCCACTGAAATTGCTTACCAAAACTAACGAAATGACTGCAAACTCATGCAGCTTTATTTCAGTGACTTGTGACGAGGTAAAGAATGTACTTTCTAAAATAAAATCCAAAAACACGGAACACCACTGCGGATTCTCCACTAAATTCCTTAAGATAATTGCACCAAGCAATGACCATTATAAATAATTGCTTTACTAACGGGATTTTTCCAAAAGAATAAAAAATTGCTAAAGTATTGCCCATGATAAAGACTGTGTTTGACTAACTTGCTCTGATCTAAGTCGAGCATTTGACATCGCGGATCACAGAGCAGTAACAATAGAACGCGGTGTGCCTCCGGGGTCGATATTAGGCCCTCTCCTGTTTGTTATATACATAAATGACGTAGTGGTCAATATATCGGCATCAGATACAGTCTGTCTATATGCAGATATTATATATTATATTAATATTGTTGGGGCAGAGTCAAAGAATAATGAATGGAGCCGAAGAATTGTATGCCTCTAATAATAATCTAATAAAGTTAAATATGACGAAGACATAACACTTGGATTTTTCACTTCACAGAGGTGAAATTACCAACAACGTCCAGATATTGGGTCTTCACGTTGATAACAAGCTAATATGGTCTATCCACATCAACGAATTAGCAACAAAGCTCACTGCTGCTGTATATAGTGTATTACGGATTAGAAACGTATCTACTCACCATGCCGCAAAAGTGGTCTACTTCACTAACTTTCGTAGTATGGCTACTTAGCGTGTGGCCATTAGAGTGTTGTGCAACCTACAAACAACGGAGTCGTGTAAACAAGCCTTCATTAAAGAAATAACTCTTACCTTAGCTAGTGTATATACATACTTACTACAGTCAAATATATACATAAACATAAAGACCATCTGAATAAAGACAGTGATATACACAACCATGATACACGTTTAAAGTCACACCTACGAATACTGTATCATAGAGTACAAACCACGAAAAAGTCTGTTGAATATATAGGTACTGGGCAATTAAAATGTACAATAAGTTAGCTGACGATATAAAATGTCTTACTAATGGTAAGTTCAATAGTAATCTTAAAGTGTACTTTATTGCTTTATAGAGGATCTAGCTTTCATAAGATTATCTGTTCAGACAGTTTCCATTGTATTGGAACTAAAACGAAATGTTTTATTCTGAAGTAGCCGCATTTGTGCAACTGATAATCACCTTACTATCCAATCGACTCATGAGTAGCATTGGAATTGAAGTGCAAATGCCTATAGATGCCTTAGATTCCCTAGATGAGAATTTCAATTTACAAAAGTGTCAGGATTTGATTATACGGCGTTGGGGTTAGAATAGAAAACGATAACTTTCATTATTTCATACGTGAATAAATATTTGAAGAAGTCATAAACTGGATAACTCGATATAAAATATTTCCGGAGGCAATAGAAAAGTTTTATCGGTTTTTCTGGTTCTAGTTTCGATGCCTTCCAAATTGGCATTCTCATTATCGGAATCTGTTTCATTAATTACTACATTTTCATAGCCAGGATGTTAATAATAAATAAATAATCCTGTTAATGGCTATTTAGTACCTTTCAAGTTCGTTTATGGCTCATTTATAACTAGTGGTTTAGAATGTGTAACTTATTGAATAAGAAGGATGATAGGCGATTCAAATTAATCGTTGTTTTTTTTTCAAATTGGTAAGTTTTGACAACGGGCACTGTTAATTATTTATTACGTAACTTTCAACATTTTTATTCTTACTGATGGACAAGTTCTTCAATTGCTACGCACACGATTTGTTTGAGCACATCATTCATGACGCGGTTTCTTGGTTTCTTTTTTTACTGTGTTCTAAATTTAGGCGTCTATTAGTCATAATTTTATTCTAAATATAATGTTTTGATTTGGGATCGGACAATTTAGAAGTTCTACTACAAAATTGTCATGTACAAGTTTGATCGAAAAGTCTTGAATGTAATATGTCACCATTTTCGTGTTTTTAATATTTTAAAATTTAAATCTATTTGAAACTTCTGAAAATTAAATTAATACTGACAATGAGTTAGAATTGTCTATAAATTTTTCTATGCATTGAATCTATCTCTAACTAAACCATTCATCGCCCAGTTCTAACTCATACAATGAGGTCATAAAGTTTGGCACAAAATTCATAAAACCGACGGCGATTTTTCTTGTTTTTTTTTCTGTATAAATTCCTCACTACCATGGCGTTTGGAAAGGAAAAGTTTCCAAGCCGAAGTCACGGATTTGCATGAAACTTGTGCAATTATGTAGAGCTGGAAGGACCATATTAGGAACTGTTTACCATTGCTATTTAATTTATTCATATTTTTTGGTTGTCATTTTGTACTTACTATAAGAAAAAATATTGAGACGCCTGGGTATATAGAGCCTAAGTTGACAACTCTCTTGGCACTACATTAGGGGATTTATTGTTTTCAAATAAGTATAAACATGAGTGATTATTGTAAACTGATAGTCTTCGGTATTTTGTTTATTATTACATCAAGATATTCATTCATTCTCGTTGAAAATGGCTTTTTTCACGCTAAACAATAAACTCCTTCGTGTATAGTATAGCAGAGGACGGAAGGAGAGCACTCTTTATAAGAATAACCGTTCTCTATTCTAATACATCTCTAGAACTATTATGACACTCTATACAGGGTGCCCGGATTTCGCAGAGACAACATGGGTAACTTTTTTATTTGAAGACATAAAAAGACGGTTAAATTAGCAAAAAGGTGTAGATTCAAAAGCTCACTAAGAATCCATTTTCAAATTTTACTTGTCATGCTTCATTTGTTTAATATTGAAGAAAAACTGAAATCTCCTAATTTCTTTTATTTGCCGTAACTTTTTTGTTGCTTGAGATATTAAGATGCGGTTTGAAGCAATTCAAATTGTAATCTAAATACTTTTATTGACGCTTAATAAATCAAATTTGTTTTGCTCAAATTTTTAGTAATCTCATCTAACCTCAACTGGAACCATGCAATTTCTATGGCTCCTTTAAAAAGAGATTTTTTCCTGAATACAATCATGTATAGCATGATATGAAAATTTCATACGATACACAATTGCACTCAGAAAAAAATTACACAGCTCAAATGAAAAATTTTGAGGTGAGATTAGGTTACTAATAATACGCACACATGAAATTTCTGTTATTAAATGTTAGTTTTACGCTCTTCAAACTTTTGATATACGTACAAAATATTATATATTTTCCAAAATTATCCATTATCACTTCTGACAGGTTCGTATAATGACAACCGTGTTGTTTTCACAGATAACACGATAAACAAAAAGTTGTGATGTCCCTCCGTAATCATCAGGATAAGCTTAATTTTCCAAATTTTGACAAAATTTCCACATCATGCGATACATGATTGTATTCAGGAAAAAATCTCCTTTTAAAAGAGCCACAAAAATTGCATGGTTCCAATTTAAAATTTTGAGGTTAGGTGAGATTACTAAAAATTTGCGCAAGAGAAATTTGTTTTATTAAGCGTTAATAAAAGTATTTAGAAAGTATTTTTATTTAACGGGTCGATGGCCGCAGTGGTTAGGCGGCTGACTATTGTTGTGAGAGGACGATAGGCGCCGGGGTTCAATTCTCTGGAGGGACGGTGACATTTTTTCAGAAAGTTAAATCCCGGATCGACTTGCCATTCGCTGTTGGGAGCAAAGTGATTAACAGCGCGGCATCATAAAAGGCGATATGATGCTGTCACAAAGCCAATTGAACACAACATACACACACAAAAACTACACCGCGAGAGTTGCAGTGATAGCCAGACAGGCGATACAGTTTACGGAGTCACTGCAACTAAGCACCCACCACATCAAAAAAAAAAAAAATTACAATTTTAATTGCTTCGAACCGCATCTTAATATCTCAAGTAGGTAACAAAAAAGTTACAGCAAATAAAAGAAATTAGAAGATTTCAGTTTTTCTTCAATATTAAACAAATGAAGCATGACAAGTAAAATCTGAAAATGGATTCTTAGTGAGCGTCTCTCTAGGTCTTCAAGTAAGAAAGTTACCCATGTTGTCCCTACGAAATCCGGGCACCCTGTATATACTTACAATAGCCACAGAGTAACAAGCAAAAACGAAAAATACACCAACTTTCAAAGGTGATTTTCCCCTTCAAAGGCTTTTTTTAGGCTCTAACGGAACATTTTCCTACATAGTCCTGCTAGTTAGAGCTGGGCGATACCGACCTTTTTACTATGAAGTATCGATATCAATCGAGATGTTCATACTTATTGATTCATCGATTCTGTTGAACGTTGAAGTTGATTTCTTAGTATCGGTATCGTAATATCGGTTTCTTGGTACCGATTTTTTAATGTCGGTGCCTTGGTATCAATATCCTAGTATTAGGTTTTGGTATCGATATCCAGGTATCAGTTTTTTTAATATCTTTATCTGAGGCATAAAATTAGTTTTTAAACCGTGAGTTAGTGGAATATATATTAGCAAAACATTTTATTAATTAAATTTACCCTAAGTATAAAATAAAAATTAAAAAAGAACAAATATAGCACCAAAAATATATAAAGTTTCGTAAGACGACTTCGAGCTTTCTAGAAAGTTTCCAATGTAAAATTTCAATTGAATCGCTATACGATGAACGAGCTTACGTGAAGACAAAATTATATCGCGCAGAATCTATTCAGGGTATACCTCGAGGAAGCAAGAGAAACTGACATGCGGCCAAAATCACTTTAGGTTGCGCCGTCAATTGTCTATGAGTTTTCAAAACGTGTTCTGCCTGACAACTAAATCAGTCTTCGCGTCCCACTATATAACGTCGCAAAGCGCTATTAACTTAACGAGAAAGAGCGCGTTAGAGCTATGTAAGGTCGTCCTTCTTGTTATTATTGCTTATTGTTGTAAAATCTTCGGTATTTGAACGCAGCGATAGAGAAAGGCGATCAGATCCTGTCGTTGGTTAAAAGAGGATGGACAAAATCGAACAATTGCTAATTAATATTGGCGCGCAAGCTAGCAATAAAGATTAAACTTGACGAATATATACTACCTATTTGCGAGGAGCATTGTTTCGTAATTTATTACCCGTGCGTAGGTTGTTGCAAAGATTAAAATTGCTATAATGATTATTTTTGTGGTGATGCTGGAACTATACTTGTTGCGCTTTTTGCCGAATCGGTAAAATTAAACGGTAGCATACTGATGTAATAATGATTTTAATTTAACGATTGAAGTATAAAGTGATTTGTGGAGTAAATTTCCATAAACAATAGCTAAATATCGGCGGACTAGCGAAGTGAGAGACCGTGAGATGAGTGTTCGAGTCCCTCTCGTTCGTAACCGATCAATTTCTTTCTGCAGCTACCATTTGCTATTACATGTAATTCGAATTATAAGAACTTCATCGGTAATAAACATTAATAATTGGTTTTGTTGAAAGTTTCTTTAATGTTTCTAGTACCAACTTCATCATTGTTTCAAGATAACAATCGAATGATTTTGGATATCGTTATGGTGGCTTTTAGAAATGCGAAATGTTGCAAAAGTGTTTGCGACAGCATAGCCTATTTACTACATACGTTTATAGCGTACTACAATACGAGATTTTCTTGTAATTTTGCTTGGAATTTTTTGGTAGCATTTGTGACATATGTTGCTTTGAGTGGCAGTGAAATATCTTTAGACTAGATGAAAAAATTTTAGGCTTTGGTAAATATGGTGGAGTTGATTCCTTTAAAGTACCAATTTTTCTGATATGCTAAAAGGGCTTGGTTCCGATTACACTTCTAATAACTGATGGCAAGATTTGTTACGACTTCCAATGGATGGAGGAAGGATGATTCTTCTGTACCATTCTGGTTAAAGTCATCTAGGTACTGGAGAAATGTAGTGGACCTCAACAAGAGCACTTTTTTCAAATGAAGTTTCACGAGTTGTGTTATTATTGTACATGTTGTGGTACATTCCGACAACTCTTTCAAATACAGGTGACTTACAGAAGGCGTTACGTATATACTCTCACATCAAGCGGTTGTAGTTTATAGGTTATGAAGGTTGTATATTAAAGGGGGTTGGGTGAACCGCCTAGCGACACTGCAGCAGCTGCAGCTGAACTTATATTACTCTTACTTACGTTTTCCTTTACAAAAAGAATTTTGGGAGGTGTGCTGACGTTTTGACGCCCCACAAGTTATTAAAACAAAATGATCTTGAACTTACATTTTATTAATTCATTAATGCAGAACATCTTGCTATGCTTGCGAGTTCCGAAGTATGGAATTGTAAATCAGGATTTCAGCCTTTCTGTTTTAAAAATGGGTTACCAATACTACGAAGGCTAAACGCGATATCGTTTAGCTCTCTTTTTTGGTTTGGACCAAATTCACACTTAAACCGATTAAGTTGCTTCTTTCCATATAATCAAACAATATTAACTAGAGAATTTTTTTGAGCTTCTCCCATTGCTAAACACATATTTTCTTAAGGGAAGCCTGCTGAGTTTTTCACTGACATTTGTTCGTGTATACGTATTTTTTTTGCCCACATTGTTCTTGTCTTTAAATGTTTACGGAAAATTAATGAATGGAATTAATTTAATCATGCTACTTCTTACTATTGAATCGGTAAGAATTAAAAGGAACTAACTGTCAAAATTTAAAAAAATGTCATTTCTTTGCAGTGATGTTTTGAGAATATTTTGCATCGTTCGGTGATGAAAAGAACTTACTTAATGCTGCCGTTAGGACAGACAGAGTTGTCAACTAAAAAAAAATTGTTTGATGTAGGAAGGAACTAAATAATTATGCTGTAGTTTACTATCTTTCTGTTAATAAATTTAACTTTATCAATATGGAAATGCACGAAGATGAAGCCGAGAGCCTTGCAAATCTCTTCCATAGACATCTATTGTATCTACTATTTGCAAGTAATTGTGTTAATTATTTTTACTAATAAGTTTGTTGTGTATTTATTTTGCAACTGCAAGTTATTGAAGTGTTATCACAAACTCACAGAAGTACACTAGAAAGTTTTGTTGCACCAATTTTATAAATTTTATTCTAAAAACAAACAAGATCTACACTTGCAACGTTTAATTGAATATTCTGAAATTAAACGTAAACGAGGAGGAACCATCCCCCCACGAGTTACTGTGACGTTTTGGAGCCATCATTCAGTTTTTACCCCCGTCAGAAGGTTTTCGCCTCTAGCGTGGTTTACACGTCGAGTTACCATGACTTTCTGGCACCCCTCACCTACTTTTACTCCTGAAGAAGCCATTTACATTAATGGCGAAACGTCGAGCTTGAGTAAGTTGTATAAATTTTTTGTACTTTTGTTTTAAATTTTTACTTTTGTTTTATTATTGTATTGTACATATTTATTTTACTACGACGCGGTCAGAACCCGGAAACCCTCATAACAGAGAAGCCATCCAAACGCACTATTTTGTTTTTATAAACTCGCATTTGTTTGGCAAAAGCGCGTATTTCGATTCTGTACTCTGCTAAGGCAAAATATTACCCCTTGAAATAAAAAAGGATACAACACTAGATCTCATGTTATTTTTGGTGAAACATACAAGAAGATTTATGATCACATTATGTATTTTTTTCTTCCTACTAAAACCACTTATTAGGGTAGTATCCAAATAAATTGTTTGGATGCCAGATTTAATTTCAAAACGATGTATCATTTATTTAAAATAGCAGATCCGTAAACTGAAATTAAATACGATTTTTTTGTCAAGTTGAAATTTGGTCGGCCTCAAGCAGATGCTTGCTCTGCATGTGAAGAATTAGAGACTAAACTAAAGAATCCGCACTTGGCACAGAATGCAAAATTAACCTTGCAAGGTCAACATCGAGTTCACACAAGAGATGAAGCAAAACATTTGCAGTGAGATTAAAGAAACCGGAGGATGCTGTAAGTCTAATGGCATGTTTCTCTACTACATGAGTAGAATGGCTACTTCACTACGAGCGCAGTTTGACCTTTGACCCCGCAAAGGAATTTACTTTGATTATCTCATTATTATGAAGGTTGTTCTTGCAAGAAACAAGTTTCGACTCGCCTTGCAACATTAATTTTGGGTAGGAATCTATGATGATCAGGTATTGAATTCCTGCAGCTTGTTCTTTTTTCCAAGAACAACCTTCAAAATAACGAGATAATGAAAGTAAATTCCTTCGCGGGGTCAAAGATCAAACTGCGCTCGTAGTGAGGTATATCCATTCTACTTACGTGATACAATTTTTCCATACATTTATACGTTTCTACATGATATTGGTAGAATCGAAGAGATTTGACAATATCATCCATAGATTGCCGATACAAGGACATTTATTTTTGGATTGCCATAGGATCTTTCGTCTCTTTAGGCGACAATAAAAAAGTCCATGACATATCATCCAATGGCGTATGTTGAGCTGATAACCAATGTCAAAACGAAGATTACAGTACAAGCCATAAAAGACCTCAACAAAAAACTAGTTTGTCAGTAGAATGTTTAGGAGCAGTTCCCAGAAAAGTTAAGCAAATATCTTGCTTCAGGCAACTTGAAGACGCATTGGAGGATTTGTAAACTATAATTTCAATTTAAAGCAACCGGGAACAATGGGTCAGGTAGCAGGTAGATTTAATCAGTTAAATCCTGCATATCCTAATCACAATAAACCAGCATGAAGTTGAGTTCGATGCTGGTAAAAGTTACCTTCTGAATTGCTTATATAACATTTTGCCCAGTCCCCAGATAATAAACTCTTAAAAAACTAAATCTAATTATGATAAATAGCAACGCTACTAGGCAGTAGCTACCTACATGCAATTGTTTATAAACACCAACAAACGATATTTGACAATTTAGTTGTGGTAATTGTAGTTTAAAAATGAGTGCTTCCAGTGTAGAAAACTAAGTGAAAGAAACTTTTTGGGATTTGCTGCCGAAGAAGTCGATGAAACACTACGAATAGACATACAAATTGTTTAAAGAATGGTGTCAGGTTGAGGATACCAATATTGTTTCGGTGTCCCTGGTAGTAGCGTATTTTCTGGAGGAATCTAAAACACTCGAAAAATATATCAGCATTAGATCCAAAATTGCAAATGGGGGAGAGGGTAAATATTTTTTGTTCTGTCAAATTATGTAGTCGGTAAAATCTGTTGAATCGCAGAACAAACAACCACACTAAATAGAGGAAATCCTTTCCTAATAAGTCAATTCCTAAATCTATTTAAATATGTATGGAATATTTTGCGTTACACTCACACCAAACACTACGTGAATGTAATTAATTAAAATGGGATTCAGGTCGTTAAAAGCTACCGTTCCAGCACATATATTATAGGAATTCGAAAACGCAACACTCAACACTGAACGATTCATGTTTAAGGCATGTGGATATATAGGTACACATACGATCTTTCGGAAACAATTTATTACGAAAAAGAAAAAGTATATGGAAAGATTGAACGCTACCGTCTGTTGACACCTCATTCAATGCAAATGAATCAATTACAATTTTAAATAGTGGGTATTATGTATGGGTTACGTTTGAAGAGTTGGTGAATGTGGCGAGTGAAGTGAAAACAGTAGTTCGCTTATTAAAACCATTCGTTCTGTACACGTTTCGCGTTTCACATGCGAAATATCTACGTGAGAATTTTATCTATAATTAATGTTAATTATTTTATGTGAAAATTACTTGCTGACAGATAAAACCATTAAATTCTTGTACTTACTAAAAATAAATATAGATACAAACAATCATTTATTAATTATAAATATCGTTGAGTTAAACTTTCAATGTTACCGCAATAATCCCCATCAGAACGCAACATTTCATATCTGACGACATCTGTTGATGGGACATAAAAGCGTCTGCAACGTGCTTGGAGGGGCCGCCTCACCCCCGACCCATTTTATTACTGCCGCGCTGTACAGCCTACGCAATAAATCTCAGCGCGTAATGCGCCCGTGAAAGTAAGCGGACCGTTTACATTTTGATGTCTGCGCAATTTCCACGATCTTTTCCTCCTTTGGGACTTGTTACGCCCGTTGACTTGTGATATTAGATATATTACTATACCCGAGGAATGTTGCCTACTAACTTATGCAGACGAACATCTTGTAATGTTGTCGATGAATCTCGGTTGAAATGTGCGAATAGCTCTTGGAAAGATATATTATTATAGGGAGATGTGAATTGGGCAGCGCTGTTGCGGCGAATTCTTGAATTAAATTAGGATAATTGTATGTATTATTATACTGCATTCTATTAATATTATCTGTTTCCTTGGTTGTTGAGATTATTTATTGATAGGGGGAAATATAAGTGACATTAAGAACGTCAGTTATCATAATTTGGAGACATAAAATTTTTGTAAAAAAAATCAAGTAGGAACAAAAAGAGGAGTTAGTGATGACCATAGATAATATAATACTAACGTACTATAGATGCGGCAGAAGGTCCCGTGTACTGTCGTCACAGTTTTGGTACTCACACATTTCACCAGGTATCGCTGGCATTGCTTTTTGAAATTTGAAATATGAAAAGCGCGAAATTGAGTGTCATTATGACATTATACTCGCATTGTCATTCTGATTTTGTATGTTGTGTCACAAGCGTCTTTAAAAACAGTATTAGTAGAATATGGTTATTTTTGTGATATTCTTGGAGAAAATATAATATAAGTTGAAGGATTATGCACTCTACAAAAATTTTTGGAATAAAAAAGAGATAATAACAAGAACAAAAATGACGGTGTATATCAAGCAGTATACTTACAAGTCTTAACCTATGGAGCAGAAAATTGGATACTTGATGAAAGACAAACAAAACGACTACAATCCAGTCACATTAAACAGATGCTGACAACAAAATCATTAAGAACTGAAGTAGAAGAAAAGAAACTGAAATGGTGGGGACACTTGATCAGAATGAATGAAACTAGACAGGTGAAGCGGGTATGGGAGGTAAGGAAAATCGGGAAAAATCGGAGAGGACGACCCAGAAAAACGTGGAACAGCAGTACGGATGAACTTCTGAAAAAAACAGGAAAACGTGGAACGAGGCGAAAGCCCTAGCCAGAAACAGGAAAGAGTGGCGTGAATTTGTTGAATCTGTGGAACTAAATTAAGAGAACTTTAAACCTCGACACCTTCGCGTATAAGAGGTCTTTGATTATGTATGTATATATGAAGGATTATGTTGGACGTGGTTTAGTTTAAACCTGAAATAGTAGTGTTAAATGCCGCTTAAGGATGAACATATCGTTTCTATTAAATTGACAAGAGCTGACATACTAGTTTTGACATAAACCAGTGACATTTTATTTTCATATCGCATTATCACATACAAATTGAAGCAGTACAAGAAATGTTTAATGTCTTCAAGGCGATAACACCAGATACAATATACTTCGCCAAGGAGAGTGCAGTATACAACATCCAATTAACAGGTAAATACAAGATGTGTTATTAAATTCTGTTATGGTTTAGACCTACATTCTAATAGTACCCCTGAGTGGCTTTCCGAGATTGTTAGAACTTGAATATCTTTTGAGATTATTTTTATAAATTACCTAACCTTCGGTTTCGATATTACAGGTATACGTGACATATATCATCCAAATTGAAACTTCACGAGAAGCGTTAGGGAATGAAATTTTATTTCGTCGTGTTCCACGAAGATAACATTTTTGTAAAAATATTTTTAATGAAAATATAGGACAATATTCAGAAACTATATAAAAGCGCTTTGTTTTTTAGTTTAAAAGTTAGAAATTCAATTTTCAATAATAAACAAGCTTTTCGTGCCCCAGTATGGTCTGTTTTAAATTTAACACATTTCACTAGATGGCGCAGAAACACGCCAACAAAATTTTATTAGAAGTGTCCAATCTATAGAGAATGAAATGTATATATTATCTATGGTGATGACAGAAAAAGAAAATGACAGTTTTGTTAAGAGTTTTCCTTTCTTAAATAATAGATAAGTTTGAAATTAAGAAAAGAAGAGGAAACAAACAGTAAGAGGAAAGAAAAGAAGAACAAAGAAACACAGAAGAGGAAACAAACAGTAAGAGGAAAGAAAAGAAGAACAAAGAATCACAGAAGAGGAAACAAACAGTAAGAAGGAAAGAAAAGAAGAAATTAAGAAAATAGTGGGTGTTATATTTATAATAACAAGGCGAGGTTGGTGATATTGTGTATTTCCTTTTATCAATTTAAAAATATAAATTTTATTAGATATTTAATTTATTAATAAAATATAGTAGACCCCCCTTTGAGATATTAAATAACATAACATATTTTTGGCTAGCATAACGTGGGGCATACATTTAAATGCCTAATACCAGAAGTGGTGTACGAGATGGTGTACATGATGAAGGTGATTATGTATCTGAAACATAGTCAACTGAGAATATTACCTTAAACGATATTATGGGTGCTTTAGCTCAACTGACTCATAGTATACAAATATTAGTTGGTAATAACGCTACAAAACAAGCTACTCATCAAGAACGTTTAGTAAATCGAAATTGTTCCTTGTCAAAACCAAAGTTTAAATCAAAATTTGAATCAATTTAAAATTACAGATTTAGTTCCAAAGTTCTCAGGCAAAGACAGTAACCCTGTTGAATACATAAATGCTCTCAAAAAAGTAATTAGTCCAGATATGCATATAAATTTCTTACATAATGTGGTACGTGCTTCGCTTACCGGTGACGCAGCAACATGGTATAGTATCATAGATGAAACTTTTTCAACTTTTGATCAGTTTGAGGAATTATTTATGAATAAGTACTGGGGTGGGCAGATTCAGAGTAAAATCAGGCAGGATTTGTTCAACGGTAAATATACTTATTTTAAACGTTTAAGTAGAGAAACATATTTTACGCAAAAGTACGCAATTGCACAACATTTAACGCCTAAATTAATTGAGAAAGATTTAATTAATTTGTTCAGCAAGCATTTTTATTTCGATATTGTTAAGAACCCACATTTACAAAATATTCAGACATACGCTGATTTTTGTGAACTCTTGCGCACTTTTGACGATCTAGATGTTTTTGAAGGAAGCGAAGTTGCTAGTTTGAATAATCAACATCATTTGAACAACACACGGAACAGAAACAATCGTGATCAGATTTCTAGTTATAATTTTCATAGCAGTTTCAATAGAAACAGAAATAATTTTAAGCCACAAACTAATCAAAATTATGACCAAAATTAGTATAATAATAGTTATGCGAATAATCATAATGGATATAAGCACACAAGGGTGCAACTGATACGACAACGGCAAGAAGAGCAATGTTATTCACAACCGGAACAGCAATTCGAACAACAACCACGATTCGCAAGACAACAAGAGCAGAAGCGATTATCAGATCAACAGCATCAACAGCCATTACAACGAAACGATTATGTAGTGTGACATTAAGAACGTCAGTTATCATAATTTGGAGAATTAAAATTTTTGTAAAAAAAAGAGGAGTTAGTGATGACAGAAAAAGAAAATGACAGTTTTGTTAAGAGTTTTCCTTTCTTAAATAATAAGTTTGAAATTAAGAAAAAAAGAGGAAACAAACAGTAAGAAGAATAGAAAAGAAGAACAAAGAAACACAGAAGAGGAAACAAACAGTAAGAGGGAAAGAAAAGAAGAACAAAGAAACACAGAAGAGGAAACAAACAGTAAGAAGGAAAGAAAAGAAGAACAAAGAATCACAGAAGAGGAAATAAACAGTAAGAAGGAAAGAAAAGAAGAAATTAAGAAAATAGTGGATGTTATATTTATAATAACAAGGCGAGGTTGGTGATATTGTGTATTTCCTTTTATCAATTTAAAAATATAAATTTTATTAGATATTTAATTTATTAATAAAATATAGTAGATCCCTCTCTCCCTCCCCCCTCTGAGATATTAAATAACATAACAGTATATATAGGTATGTCGTTTAAAAAGTGGAGGTTTCTGTAACTATATCAACTTAAAAAAATTGTGTGTACGTATTGGTACAAATAAAATTGCCTCAAAGTAAGTTAGTCTAGTTCATATTCCTACAAGTACTGAACTCAGAAGCTGGGAACTGTAAATTTGTACAACAAGAAAGACAACACCGTCCAGGAATAAGTGTCCGATTTTAGATTTGTTTTTGTCCCTAACTTAATAACAAAATGTAACATCCCATTTCTTTATTCGCATCTGGATCAATCATACTTATCACAACCATCAATTCTTATAGTTTCTATCATACACTGCTTGTGACTACTGATTAATTCATTGCTGCACGGATTATTGTAGCGAAGACGATTATGAGCGGCTAGAAACATTACTTTCGTAAGGAAGCGTTTCCTTTTATAGGTTCTGTATGGTTTCTGTTCATCCTCTACCAGATAACATGAATTGGATGTTTTAATGATGTAAAAGGACTGTTTGTCTACATGGATTTGGTCAGTCATATCCTTGAAGCTTAAACATTGATAAACAGCAAATATGGCTTCACAGCATTGGAAAGTCGCCTTATTAGTCCTGACTTTAATCAATCATGAACTGTACTTTTACTAATGCTAATAGAATGTGCAAGAGAATTAATAGTATGCCGATTATTAAGATGAACACGTCAATTTATCCTTCTAACAGTTTTTTTGGATATTCTGAATTTCCTGGTAGTAATTTTGATGGAATTCAAATGATTGGATTGTCTATATTTAGGACAAACAAATTTCAATTTTTTTGTTTTTAATGATACATTACATTTTACATCAGTGGTCAAGGCCTGCTTTTCTTAATTTTTCATTAAATCTCAAATCCGACAACTATTTCTAGATGGAGAGAGTACTAATTTGCAGTGCTTTGTTTCATCTGTTGTCATCTATAGTTAAAAAACCAATAATACAATGTCTATAATAGGAATTCGTGGTATATTATAGGAAATCACCCTGCGAAGGAGTGCAATGAAAATAGATCAAGGATTAGAAGCGGACTACGTGATTTCGACCTCCTAGGTCTCATCAGTGCAACTCCGATTGCAAGATCTAATTTCATCACAATAAGCATCTCAACCTTCGTAGTCGAAACCACGTGGTCCGCTTTTAATGCTTGATCTTGAACTCGTTCGGCGGAGGAGAGTGGGGGAAGAGGGGAGGGTGATTTCTAACAAGCACCTATTGCAGCCATTTTTTTTTTGGTTTTTTATATTGTGATATCTCTCGATGTTTTAAACGTTATCTGTAGTTATTTCTGTATTCAGGTCAGTAATTCTTGTATAGCCTTAGTAGTGCCATTTTGGTAGCTTATCTGGTTGAATTTCGGATGTTTATCATTATCTTCGCCATTCATCGTTTATGGTCCTCGGGCAGGGGTCCTGGTGTTCGTCTTCTGCAGGTTGACTGTCCACGCTTAGATCTTCGCTTTCACTAGAAATGGACTTTATTTAGACACTCTTTGCAGTCACAATCACTTACAATTTGAAATAAATAATAATTTGACAATAATTTAGTTAATTTACCAACATGAGAGAAAAAGCGGTGAGCACCAGTTGCAGCATTTCATAGGTACCACTTCTTCAAGTGAATATCCGATTTTGAGCCAGCACTAGGAGGTTTAGTCGTTGCCGATTTTGGGTCTCCCTCTTCGCCACCTGAATCATCCCCAGAACCTGGAGCCGCTGTGCTACCGTTTGGTTCTGGTAAGTCTGCTACTGGCTTATCATTGTTCCCGCTTTCCCCTGCCACCCCTCCGGCTCTCCTTCGTCTCTTGCGATTCTTACCGTCATATGCAATCCAATGTTTAATCTGCTCTAATGGCAACCCAGATTGGTAGTTTCTTTTTAAGTTGGAAACTCGTTACATCCAATATAACACTAAATACTTCAACTCACTAAACACTAAAAACTTTTAGCTGAACACCGACGCGTTTCGGCAGCAACGCTGTCATTATCAAGGCGATAATAGCAAGTTTTATTATCGCCTTGATAATGACAGCTTTGCTGTCGAAACGCGTCAATGTTTAGTTAAAAGTTTTCGGTGTTTAGTAGGATGAAGTGTTTAGTGTTCTACTTCTGCACCAAGAGATCCAGTGAAGAACTCCACATGCAATACAACATAACAGTTGTTGTCCAAAATTTTTCCTTTTTAGCACACTTTGGATCGCGACTAAATTTCTCTCAATATATAGTATGTGCGCACGTACTTTAGAGTCATACCTTTGCTTCTTTCTTTATTCCTCACTTGTATCATAAATAACGATTTGCCTTAGTCGTTATTTGTCTCGAATGAAGATTTTTAGCTGTCAATTGCTCGTCCAGTATGTCTTCCAGACAAGCAAGAGTATTTGGTCCTCTTAATCGATTGAGTTCGTGGAGTTTAAATAAGTCTGTTCAATATCTCATCCCGACAATCGTATTCCTTCCTATCCTCCAATAGAGCCAGTATGATAGCTTTGTTAAACCTTTCACTTGACCATTACTATGAGGTGTTTTCACAGCAATATGAGTTGGTTGATTGAATTTCGGCTTGTAAATGCAGTTTCTCCATTCGTTTCGGCTTAAAAATATTGAAGTCTTTCAAAAATTTTGATGAGCTCGTCACTATTGGTCGTTTTCATAAAGTCGATTAACAAGAAATTTGGAAAATAGTCGATATGCACAGTCTCCGATGCATTTTAAACAGTTTAAAAAACACTTTTGTATAAGTTTTCTCTTGTTCGTAACTTCATAGTATTGGATACATCTATCACTTTGTTTCCATTTAATCATCTCATAACAAGACCATTTATTGATTAATATTGATTTGTTATTAGACTTTTGGCACTCCCTGTATTTAACAAGACTTTTATGATTCTTCTTCTAGCAAAAGCATTTTTATGGAACTCTAATAATACATTGCATGTAACAAATAATTGTTTTGTTTGCCGCTATATTGGACCTCTGCTGTTCTTCCCTATCGCAAGCAATGGTATCTTCTTTACCAATGGATTTTTTTTCTTAGATCGTTTATTTGAATAATATCAACAATTTAAATATGTAGGTCGTTTAACGATTTGCATTGTGCTGTGAGTTCTGATAGAAATACTGTCTATCAATTTTTTTTTACATTTTTTTCATTGTATTTTATTCAGGTGCTCAAGTTAACACTATTGGTCAGGCCTTATAAAACCGTGAAGACAATGAAATGATAAAAAAATGAAATAATAAAAAAGTCACATTCTTACCACTACTACGAGAAAATATAGGAGACCAGCACGGCGTCGAAGAAGCACTTAAGCGACTGAGTAATAGTGAACATTCAGTACGTAAAAGATACTAAAATATTGTGTAGGTAATCCAGGACTGCATATTTCTAATAAATCTTCGAGCTATTTTGCGACAAATTTAGATCTAGTAGGTTGAGTTAAGGGAAGTAATATGTTTACAAAAATCAATGAATTTGAGTTAGTCCTGCAGAGCGAACAAATAAGTATATTTACTGCTGAACAGGTTATTTTAAAAGCATTTGAGTTAACTCTATAAATAATCATTACACGCTTACATATAAATTCCACCATTTTCACCGTCTCTTCTTTCATATAGGATTCCGTTATGATACGTAAGTATGTTTTGTTTCTTTTTAAATAATATTCTAGTAGGATGAACCTTATTTTTTAATGATTCTTTCTATGATTTTAATGTACGTATTAAACACGGTTAATGTATTATGTGGCGTCTCTTTAGGAGTTTCTATTTCGTGTGTATTGTTTATTATATCCAAATTTGTATAATAAGCAGATTAAAGTCTTTTCTTTGCGGTTCAAAAAAAAAATTACATAATAGATGGATCACAGTCCAAATTAGTGAATGAATACCTTTGTTTCTTTTTCAAATATTTCACGAACTATGCTTGATAGAAGGCTGAAACTTTGGACCGATACATATAGAATAAAATGGATTTCAAAAAGGGTGATTTAGTGAGATATCTCTTTTGTTAATTATTCCATGAACTATAACCTGGTAGAAAGCTCAAATTGTTAAAATGTTCAAAACAAATAGAACAATCCGGAATAACTTTCAAAATTACACAGAGAAAACAGTTTGACTATAATTTTATGTTTAAGAAATTATGTTAAATATAAATATTTTTATAGCTACGATAGCAACATAATTATTTTGGGCACTAATATAAATTTATTTCAAAAATCAATCGTAAATGATCGTTAAGCGTCGTATATCACATGATTTTTTTAACCAATCCTATTGAATAAGCATCTAACACCCCAAAATTGCGCCATTAGCCGTTTTCATCTCAGCCACGTGCAGTTTTGCACGATCAGATCTGTTGAATACAGTTATTGTGTATAGTGAGTTTGTGGGGAATGGAAAGCATTTTACAAGATTGGGGGTTTTCAGAATTAGTGGACGTCTTTCAAAGTAAGTATCTACGATACCTTACATTATTAATATCTTGAAATTTATTATCAACGGTACCGTTATACCTATATCTATGTATATGTATTTATTAATTAGATACTCATGTATTTGCATACGTAGTGAGTATAGTGTACTGCTTGATGTATGCGATGATTATTTATAATGTAATTAATGGAATTATCTGTGTACAAATCTTTAAATATGTATTCAGTAGTATTTGCTTCAAAGTACTTGGTTGTAATGCAAACAATAGGCACCTTCATTAAGATGGCAGTTTCAATTGATTTTCCGGCTCAAACATTTACAACATGTAACTTTTATTGAGACACAAAAGGAAGCTATTTTAATTTTTTAAATTATACTCTATAAATTTTTCGATCCCTTATTCATTTTTCTTTCTATTCATATTAAATATTGTACATGTTAGACAAGTCACTTTTGATGTAAATTATGCAAAATGATTAATATGGATTCAAGCTACAAAGAGATCAAGCCGCAGAAAGACTACTGTAGTCACGGAAAACAATGGTTTTGGTTGGTTTCACTTGTTTTCTTCATATTTCAGCCTTGATACTCGATTAGCCGTTAATATTTTTATTTGTTTTTGTTTATTGACCACTCAAATCATTTCGTGAGATTTCCATCAAAATTTGCTTATGAATTTTATATAAACCCAAAGAGAAATGGACGGAGAATCTAAAAATGTAAAAAAATATACAGGATGTCATTTAAAAAACAAAAGTTATATTGGTGTCCAGTTTAAGTGAAAATGGGAAAACACTTGAATATGCCATCAGAAAGTACTCTTCGACCCAAAAGGAAAGAAAATAATTGAAATTTTCTGTTTTATATTCTAGTATAAAGAAATTATTGGGTGTTCCCGCTTTCTTGACAGTATATTATTAAAATACAGTGACATATGCATTTTTTATAGAAAGTGCTATTGATGAGGAGGCGTTTCAGCTTTTATCGCTCAACAAGGATTTTCTGAAAGAATTGATACACCTACCTAGAGAACGATTAAAATTAAAAAAAATATGAAGTACTAAGTACATATATGTATATAAAAGTAAGTGAATATGATGTCTTACGAAAATTTTGATTTAAATGATTAGTTGTGTGCCTAGTATTTTGGCTTACAGATATAGAAACTTGTAAATATTAGATAGGTAATATAATTATTATTTAGATAATAAGAAAATTTACGCTACGTTCAGACATATTTGTTAAATTTTGTATATAATGTTATATAATATTAAATATAAGTGCGTTTTATATGTATGAATTGTATTTTCATTAGTCGTATTTCTGCAAAATTAGACTTATTTACGGTAAGTATAATAATAGTACAATTGACAAAAACTACGTATTCAAATTAATATAAAACTTAGTAGGGGTAAGTATAATCATTTATTAATGTGAAAAATAATTTATTTTAGTTTTTAACATAACATGACTATTACAATGTTGATGCAATTGAAATAAATATATATTTATTTTTTTATTACATATAAAATTTATTTAAATTAAGCAGTTTAAATGTCAAATATCAGTATACATTATTTTCGTTATTAACAAATCAAATATTAATTTTTAACATAATTTATTGTTGTTATTACCAGAATTTCTGTTTCCCAAACTACTATAATTTTATATTTATTCGAAGTATAAATAGTTACTGTCCCATATATAACTATAAAATATGTTTAGTCGTAATATAATTATATTTGGTTTAAATATAAATTTTTCTCTGTGTAGGTATTTCGAAAAAAAAAGGGGTCACGACGACCAAAAAATATGTTGTTTATGGGTTTTTTCATCAATCTTTCAAAATTGTTTTGCAAAATTCTGAAACATTGTAGAATTCTTAACAAAAAATGCATCATGATAGAAGGCTAAAACTTTAGAACAATACATAGGTACCTAGAGAAGAAGCTAGTTTAACTCAAAAAAAGAGCAGCAGAAGCAGAGAACGACGACTAAATATATTTTTTTTTTCATGAATCTTTTACTGTTGTCTTGGAAAATTTTGAAACTTTGTAGGACAAAATTTCGGATTTCAAACCAGAGGGGCTAAGGAAATTTAGTTTCTTTCAATAATTTCGTGAGTTATAAAAGATAGAAGGCTAAAATTTAAGAAAAAGTGTTTAAAACAACCAGAAAAATCTAGACCAATTTTCAAAATTTCGGATTTTAAAAGAGAAGGGGAGGGAGAGGGTGGGACGACAGAAGAAATGTTTTTTTTTTCAGTAATCTTTCAATATTGTTTTGTAAAACTCTGAAACCATGAAGAATAAACCTCAAACAATCAATTTCGAAATAGTGGAAACTAACTTCACGTTTGCAATAATAATCCATAGTTTTTGACAAGTTCCTTATCAGTAATGATTATCGCATGATTATTATCTTTTTTTGCCGGAAAAGACACCAACCAACACCCCAGCTAGTGCATATCGATCACGTTCTGTTAACTTCATATTTTGTCCTGCACAATGCGCATCATCTGGAGGAGGAATGATTGGCCATATGGAAACAATGATCAAATCTTTTTTCCAATAATACTGTCATACATTTTAAAATTGTTGTTTTTAAAAGACGAGTTTGCAGAATTTTATATTACGTCACCATCGATTAGCCCTACATCCATAGAGGTGCAAAAACATTTTAAATCGTAGATTGCCGCACAATTTCTCTTGGTTTTGGATCATGTGTTTAATGTAGTCTTTTACTATATTTGTACACCAAACATCTTATTATATTATTGTTTTTGGTTCCTCAAGGTGGTTGCATATTTCGTAATTATCAAAATAAATTTGAAGACGGTTTGCGGCCAAATTTCCTGTTAAGTCTTTCACTAGGGGCGTTACCTAAGTCTGTGTAGTTTAACTTAGGAGGACCTTTGAATCGGATCATGGATTTTTCAATCGACTGGGTTTTAGAGGGCAGCTAGTGTTATAAATGAAGGCATGAATTTTCATGCATATTGCCCAACTATATGCAAAGCGGTCTCTTGACATTACTGAGCTTGGTGGTCTCTGAATTCTGGACGAGAAGATCAAGAGCCACAATAGCTGGGCAATTTTTTTATGCCTATAAGAATGTTGATTGCTAATAATGCTAGTGGCTTTGACAAGCTGACCTGCAATGTTCAAAGTATCGCTTTGAATTTGGTTGCTGTTGTTCATGTCCATACTTAGCATTCGAGATTGATAGCATTTTCTTCAACGGAAATTCTGTAGTCTTGCACGAAAGTTCAATCTAGATCACGATGATCGGCAATGAAAGGTTTAATGAACAGAAATCATTCTATGCAGTCTTGCCAACGTTGTATTTCAATTTGTTGGCATTACTATAAACAAATTCTGTACAAAAAAGCCTGGCAAGTCGTTTTATCACCACTATAAACATTTACTTACCTCCTACTGTATAGATAATGAAATGTTAGACTAATCCGCCGGAGATATATGTAAATAAACTAGCCTATTTCTCGAAAATAAAACCAAAAAAAGGACGTGTATCATAACGACTGTAATAAACGTATCGTACAGTCCAGCATTCATAGAACACTTTAGCATTCGAATGTATATCAGGTCGCCTACGGAAACAAATGACGATCAATAGGATAACGGCTTGCGCGTGCGCACGACAATCGAATTCTAAAGCGGTAAATACACAAGCCCGTACATACATAAAGCTACGATACGGTACGACAGGGTCATACCAGGACAAGAATAACAAGGTTAAATGCTTACCAATATATTTTTTTATACCAATACTTGTTAGAGGGCGCTATCAGCTAAACAAAAGAACGTATTATAATTTCATACGAATAATAATCGAATCGGACAGCATAAAGATGCAAAATGAGAACACTGTAGAAAAACAATTGTAAAGAAAAGCGATAGAACGATAGCGTACATCCTTTTCGTTTTTTAATCGTAATATACGTCTATCTCTCTACTTTACGTGTTTATACCTCGTTTGGCCGCTCTTTCGCTCACATTAACCGGCTACCGTCGGTTAAATCGCGTACAGTATATACAATATATATGTATGTAACGTATATAATACATACAATGTATATAATAAAACGTTTTTGCATTTCAAGGACGTATATTTAATCGAGGCAGGTTGTAGTGGAAATGAAAGCGGAGCGTTGCGAGTTTGTTGTGGTGGTACTTGGTAGTCGCACGAGGCCGGTAGCCTCACAGCCTATCATTAATCATAATTTGAGCGCCTATTCGCGGAATAGACGCGGTTCTTATTAGGGCCGTCTGTCTGGCTTCTGGAATTGATGGGCTTACCTAGATAAGTGCGTCTTTACGTATTCGCTGTTTGTACATTAGGAATCGTCTCGGGATTTTTATTATTGTAACGCAGGGACGTATTTTAGGACCAGTTATGTTTGTAATTCGTATTTGAATTTAGTTTTTGTTTAATTCTTGTTTGAATTTTATGGATTAAGGACAAGACGCTTTAACAATACTGACATTTAGCTTTTAACACTAAATTTGTCGGCATTGATTTCATTATTCGTCGAGACAATTTGAAGAATTAGCCGGAATGATGAAACAGTTTTTCTTCAGTTTCAAAACACTGCACGAACGGTTTCGCGTTTGACAAAGATCTAATACACATTTTACAACTAACAAGTGGTTGTGTTCTTTTGCGTGAATTGTGGAAGTGTCACATTCACAAATTGTAAAGAATTACTGGGAATCCAACCAACAAGATCACATTGTTTTGACGTTGATCTTATTTAAGCTGACCTAAACATGAAGAGATTATGCCACAATCTTAAGATGTAATTTTAAAAGCTATAACTGACATAATAAATTGATTATTGATTTCTATGCATGGAAATATTTGATAGCCATCTTATGGCGTGTGTTTGACTTCTCTACTAAGTCCCACTACAGAAGATGACGTTAAAAATAATAATTGTCTTGCGTTAGGCAAATATTAACAAAAATTGAGAATTTAATACATAAATAAGTGAGATGAAACAGTAACAAGACCTAACAACAATGTGACAAATAATAAATAAAGTTGAAAACACGTCACATTAATGACATAATTATTACAATTATATCTTGAAGTAGTTATGACATTTGTTATCACAAGGTTTATCAATGTTTCTAAACTTAGATAGAGAATGAGTCACCACATTATTAAGTTTTGATCAAGTCATTAATTGTTTGTTTGTTTATCAATTTTGCGTTAATTAGTAGATTATCTTTCCAAAACCGATTCTAGTGTTTTCACCGCCTTAGACAAACCCAAAAGAATGCAATTTCCAACTTTCAACAGCTAACAAACTTGCAAACTGATGGTACCTACGATTGTGGGTAGATTTCTGCCGCTAACAACAGTTACAAGCATCAGCGTTAGCAAAATTCTTAAAACAATGCTCAAATTTGGTCCAATTTTAAAGAAAGCAATGAATTGAAGAATGTTAGGGTTGGACACCTGTAACTTGAGCTGGGTGCTCTTTGTACCAGTTCATCCCCTTTCACCCCCCCCACCCCGCCCTGCCAATCCCCGAGATGGACCTGTTTCTTTATTAGAAATGAATGAACAAGGCCTACTTCGTCAGCTAGTTCTAAAGCGTTTGGATCGAGGAAATCACCATCTGCCAAGATGTTTTCAAGATCTTGTTTCAAGTAAGAGCTTTGTGATGGCCCATCCAAAAGTCGATGAGATAAAAAAAGTATTGAATGAATTGAAAAAGTATGAATCATAATCGAATGTAGGCTTTCACGGCCACTGTTCGGCACTGTTGCGGCCAAATTTCCTGTTAAGTCTTTCACTAGGGGCGTACCTAAGTTTGTGTAGTTTATAGGTTTGTCTGGCATATAATGCTTCAACTTAGGAGGACCTTTGAATCGAATCATGGATTTTTCAATCGACTGGGTTTTAGAGGGCAGCTAGTTTTATACATTAGGGCATGAATTTTAATGCATATTGCCCAACAACTAATATGCAAAGCGGTCTCTTGACATTACTGAACTTGGTGGTCTCTGAATTCTGGACGAGAAGACCAAGAGCCACAATAACTAGGCAATTTTTTTATGCCTATAAGAATGTTGATTCCGAATAATGCTCTAATTTCTTTTGCTTTAGTATCTTTGACAAGCTGACTTGAAATGTGCAAAGTATCGCATTAAATCGCATCTCCTTATTAGACTGTACTATTATGTATGTATATTCCTCGAACATTCGAGATTGGTAGCGGTTTCATCAGTGAAAATTGTGCAGTAATCCAATAACTTGACTCTTGAGTCAAAATATGGATCGTCTTTTAGTCCAATCTAGATCACGATGACCAGCAGTGAAAGGTTTAATAAACAGAACAACATCATTCTATCCAGTCTTGCCAAAATTGTATTTAAAGTTGTTGGCATTATTATAAACAAATTCTGTACAAAAAAGCCTGGAAAGTCACCACTTGCAAACTTGCAAACTGGTACATACTATTTTTGGATACAATTTAAATATACCGTTAATCCATTAGGACGATTGTGGGTAGATGTGGTTCTTAAACAAATTTCTGCCGCTAACAGTTACAGGCATCAGCGTTAGCAAAATTCTTAAAACAATGCTCAAATTTGGTCCAATTTTAAAGAAAGCAATGAATTGACGAATGTTAGGGTTGGACACTTGTAACTTGAGCTGGGTGCTCTTTGTACCAGTTCCTCCCCTCCCCTTCAAGGGGGAACAAGGCCTATTTCGTCAGCTAGTTCTAAAACGTTTGGATCGAGGAAATCACCATCTGCCAAGATGTTTTAAAGACCTTGTAAACTCATTTTTACAAATATTGGATTGGATGTTTTAGAAATGGTTTCAAGTAAGAGTTCTGTGATAGCCCATTGAAAAGTCGATGAGATAAGAAAGTATTGAATGAATTGAAAAAGTATGAATCATAATCGAATGTAGGCTTTCACGGCCACTGTTCCACAAAGATGTATTTTTCGGGTGTTGCCGTGGTCGATGTAACAAACTTGACATTTCGCTGCTCATACTGTCAGCTTCTTCGGAAGTTCTCTAAAGACTCTCTAAAGACAGTCTTTCGAGAACTTATGAAGAAGCTGACAGTATGAGCAGCGAAACGTCAAGTTTATTACAACGACCACGGCAACACCCGAAAGATACATCTTTAAAGTATGAAGCATATTAAAAAGATTGGTTATCTTCAAAGAGAAGTCCCGGGCTTTTAATAAAAACGAGCATTTTTTGGGCAAACGTATGTGTATTTAGTCTGGAGAATTCGGTATAGGTGAGCAACTAATTCGAATCTTATTTTGTCCAATTTGGCCATCACTGTCAAGCACGGGTGTGACGACGCGTTATCGTGATGATACAGAACTGTTGATCTCTTATAATTTTCACTTTAAATCCATTTGTTCCATATAACCGAATTCTATTATTAATTTTAAATTATAAATAGCACCAGTATTTATAATTCACTAAAAGTATTTATTTTTACTATTAACAAATATAATGTGTATGAGCTATGCGTAAACGTCAAATTGTATCATGCCCGCCGTATCTTGTGTATGCCTACTAACCTACCTTATTAACATAGCCAAAAATGTATATCTAAGGAACAGTATAATACAATACATCACAACTACCACAACCGGATATGAGTGTTGAAAAACTTATATCTGGTTAAGACAAGATATTTTTAATAAGTTAATCAAAAGTATCTTGTCTTAACCCGACCTAAGTTCATATATCCAAAATCTTGACATAATAAATGCTAGAATATTTAATTCGTATCAAGAATATACAAACACTTAATTGCACACAAAGGAAAATTGCTGACATATCAAAGTTTTGCATAAATAGAGTTATTTCTTCCTTTTCTGGCTGCTCTTCGGTTCTCGGGTTCTCTGCCGTGTAGAAAAGTTGTGGTACTTGACGTTTCGATCATCTTGTCGTGATCTTCTTCTGAAGAAGATCATGACATTGAACCATCACGACAAGATGATCGAAACGTCAAGTACCACAACTTTTCTACATTCTTTTTCATTTCTACAGCATCAACAGCGGCCGTGAAAGCCTGAAGACTACATTTCTTCCTTTTATGTTGGCTGTTGCCTTCTCCCATCTACCCTGATGCCGTTTATTCATTTCTGCAATATCTTTCCCCCTGCTCAGCACTCATCCTTCCTAAATTAGCAGGAAATAAAATCCAAATCCAAGAAATGAACTGTGAGGGACATTCGGCACCCTAAATATTCATAGTTTTCTAGGAAATTAGCTATACCTTGGTAGTTGATTTTCCAGAGAATGTTTGCAAAAATTTTTGAAGAACTCCATGTTGCCAGTTCTAAATTATTCATAGCACTTCCTAATTTGTGGAAATATTCCTTCGAGAACTTAATTCGGTTATAACTCAGCTAGTCGGGTAGTGTTATTATTATAATTGAAGGAACACAAAATCGCAAGACTTCCAACGAACTTGTGTGGGAAGTGTGACCTTCCACAATTAACACGAGCGTGCCAGATGGTTTTTTCGGTAGAAAATGTAACTCCAACCGCAAATGAAAGCGTTGACACACGCTGATTCAGAAAAAAAATCCGCATCTATTCCGTTCCATTCTATTTTTTGTTTTAGCTATTGCGTAAGGTGAACAAAACCAGCATTGCAGCACGTAATGATCGATGATTTTTGCGGTCAAGATTTAGGCTGGTCTATTATTTTGTTGGAAATCCGTCTCGTCCAAGGTTCGTCGCCAAAGCGTCGTATTAAAGCACTAGCGAAATAATGCGGGGTCATTAAGAGTTTTGGTACTGGCACCATTATTAGTAGAGTTTATAATATTATTACACAATCATCACGACTATCAAAGAAAAATAATTACGAAGAACAGTAGCAGCATGATGAGCGTCCTGGATAAATTTTGGTATAAATTCGTTACTTTACTTTATTCACCTTTAGGATGGTTTGGTAATAGTACATACATTATACATTAACTTAATTTTTACATATACTCTTAACATAAACACTACTAAACTTCTTAAATATATTAATGTTATTACTCGCCTGCTTAGTCAGCATCTTGGCATTTCGTTGTGCAATTTCAATCCTTTATAAAACAAACTATTTTGTGAGCAAGAGTTTCTATTTAATGGTAACCTAAAGTTATTTACATTTCTAGTATTATATATATGAATGTCACTATTATATACAATAAATCTACTCATGTATTCAGGAAGCTTATTATTTACTCTTTTATAAAGTAAAACTAAATTGTTAAGATAAACTCTTAGCCACTGGAGTTTATGCATCTTTAGCCATTTTGAAATATTTTTTAGTTCATGATTCATTTTCCTAATAGCCATCTTAATATCATTATCACACACACTCACGATTGTATCATCCGCAAAAAGGTTGATATTACAATCCTGTAAAACCGTACCCAGGTCGTTAATATACGAAATAAACAATAGTGGCCCCAAAATCGTACCCTGCGGGAAACCAGAAAGAGAGTTCTGATGTTCCATCTTCGTATTTAGTTACTTGCGATCTTTGTGTTAAATAGTCTTCTAACCATTTAACCATTTATTTATTAATCGATTTCGATTAATAGTTTCAAAACCTCTTTGTTCTCTTGATTCTTTCTATTTCTTCCTTGCAAATACTAAATTCAATGATATTTCACATGAATGACCTTTCCTAAATCCGGACTGATAGTCTGCTAGAATTTTATTTCTTTCGATAAATTCCTCTAGTTGTTCTTTATCAGCCTGTTCAATGATCTTTTCCATAGAGGGTATCACATTAATAGGTCGGAAATCATCACACTTCCTAGCATTATTTACCTTCGGTATAGAAACAACGGTAGATATCTTCCAAATTCTTTGTACGATCTCCGTTCTAAAGCATCTCCAACAATAGTGGGATCAATACGATCGGTACTGGATTTCTTTTACATAGAAGTAACTACACGTTTCAATGTCAGTGGTTCAAATTCGTTATGTAAGATTTGGTTTCCAATATCAACCATATTAAACTCCAGATCATCTTGAGCAACGTCAATGCTGCTATGTATTTCAGTGATACTGTCAATGGAGTAATTATTAAATTGTTGTGCTATACATACGTTTCGCGACTCTCTTCCAGAAGGAAACTCAACACTTTCAGACCTTCTACTGTTGTTACTAATTAATTCTTTAAGGTTTGTCCACATTGCTTTAGAATTCATCCTCTTTATCATTTTCTTCTTCATCTCCCTTATAGTTACTTTTGTTTATATTAACAAATAGTATAATTTGTTCGTCTGTCGTTATTTTTCAACCACACTGCCAGAAGAACTCTTTGTCGAAATCATTTGTTGAAAATCCTGAATATTTGAAACAGTTTGCAATTATAAAACATTGCTCCATGGCTTACATAATATGACTTGTTGCTTTCTAAAATGAACCTTAGTTGCTTTGATTATTCCTTGGTAGAGTGGTTGTAATATGGTTGTCGTATTTGGCAGAAGAAAACGTAGTTTTATTGACATTAATTTAAGACTATTGGAGCAAACTGAGCAATTATCAATAAGTATCAGTATTTGCTCTCAGATTTGGAACGTTCTTGATCCAACCAGTTTTTTTGTAGTGTCCTTTAATACACTACCTGCCTCACCTGAAATTTGTCCAAACACGATTTTATGCCGTTCACGAAATTGTGCAATCCAACTGTCGCAGCATTTAAAGCCATTTTTCCTAAACTGTTTAACAAAATCTTGTGCTTTTGTCAATAATAATAATCCATCTACATCTAAATAGTAGAAAGTGTTGACTGGGATATTTTTAATTCTGCTGCCATTGCGACATTTGATTCACCAGATTTCAACCTTGAAATAATAGCAAAATTCTTCTCAACAGAAATTGCTTTTTGTATGATTTGCAATCATTGTGAAACACATACCAAAATACATCTGAACATACTACGTCGCTATACTCGACTTCGTCGTTACAACCGATGTAAATTTAGAGAATATTTACGCAAATTATGGAAAAAAGCTACAGTTCTTAGGTTATTACATTGAAGTATAATATGTTGATAAATTAATAAAATAAACGCCATCTTGTGTATAGAATAATATTTATGATGATAACGTTATAGCAGATAGTATATTTAACCAAGATAGTTCGAAGTTCAAGTCGAAAATTCTATTCTATTTATATAAAATATTTTCTACATAAGAACGAGCCAAATCCCTTATAATTCTTAAATAACTTCCAGAATACGCCATCTCCATCTCCATGCACCTCATCGATATAATAAAACCATACATATACACAAAATGACCATTTACGACTGTATTAGGTTGTATAACAAAACCATAAAACTTTACGAAGTGGATGTCCTCAAAGTCACCTAAACAGAAAAGAAAAAAAAAGATACCGAATGGAAAAGAGGTGGTGGTGGTGGTGGTTGTGCTCTCAACAATGGTAGGGATGTATAATAAAGCGACACAAACACGAACTCGATAAGCCAACGCCGTAAGTTAGAGAAGGAACGAGAGTACTTGGTAGAAACCTACACATAGAAAACGGTGTGCAAGTAATGGTCGTCCCCCAGTTGAATTTTAGGGAACAACATCATCAGCAATAAGGGAACGACTAACAAAGACTTCAGCGCAAAGGAATTGTTGGTACGGCTGAACTGCATTTTGCGCTGTTGTTCGCTGTTCTTTTCCTTCAGGCTGCTACATCTAGTCAACGTTGCATGTGCGTCGATTATCGATTTGCGGGAAGGACTCACGTCTAGGGATGATTGGAGGGTTGCATATGTACTCGGAAAGATGCACTGACGCACTATAAAATTGGTATTCGAGCGAGAATAATTAATATTTAGTTATATATTGTAAATTATTTCTTTTTAATTGTTTTGTATAAGAAAATTCTACAGGAAGTTGTATTAGTATTCACATTGAAATAATTGTAAAGTGTTATATTAGCTTATGATAAATTAGCAAAACAAGTTATTAAATACGAGAGAATAAACCAAAAATTTGGTTTTAAATAAAACGTTTGGCAAGATCAGATACTAATAAATATATCTTAAACATGATAAAAATCACAAAGATAATCTTGCGATAACTCGGATAAGTTTGAACTTCGGGAATCCACAATGTGCAACTTCCACATTGGATTCAATCTTCCTGGTGAGATTCTAAACAAAGAGAACATGTTGTTTTTTCTTTCTTGCCTTGGTTTTTATCAGAAAGAAGTTGCTTATCACGCTTCTTCATTTTTTTTTCTTCTCCATTATTTTTCCTGTTAGAGTTTTCTTGTACACCGAAGAAGTTAGTGTCAGAAGGACGTCGAAACCGTTTTCCGATTGCACTTAGGAAATGTGAGATACAAGGCTGGACTGGTTTTGCCAAAAATCATAAAACTCTCTGTAGTTCGAAAACGGTAAGAGATCAAGGAATTCGGTTTGCACCATCATTATTTTTAGGAAAAATGGAGCAAGCATAATCATCCTCGTCAGAGACGTAATAACTGATGATATGTTTTCAAATGCTTCCTTAAGACGTCTAACTATTAGCTGGTTTATTACAGGTTGATTATTGTATATTTGATTCTCCTCTTGCTGATGCTGCAATTGCTCTTCCTATTCAAATAAGTCATCATTGCTTAATTCTTCTTTGTGCGAATCAATTACTCCCAGTCCTACTTCTTGTTTCCAATCATGCTTACGGTATCTTGCTTGGCAGCTCGTATGAGTGTGGTAATATTAAATTCTTTTGAATTATTATAAAACTGTGGGTAAATTTTCCTCCATACACCAGTCATACACTGCTTAGGAATCTGTTGACATGAAGACTTAATAATATCAATTGAGTTTTTAATATTAAATGAATAATACGACTTGAATATTTTTCTTACCCACTGATCCATGAGCTGTAAGATGGCTGTTGTATTTCGAGGTAAAAACACGATTTTAATGTTTCCGGAAGAGTCTTCAAGAATCGAGGGATGGCTTGGGACATTGTCCGTAAGAGAATATTTTGAACCGAATTCCTTTTTGTATAGGTACAATATCGTTGCAGCTCTGAATGCAGATCATTTTCGAAATAATTTTGAAAAACTTTCTTGTTTGTGTACCAATAAAGCAGTAATAACGCCTTTTTTTCTTCAACGGAAATGTAGATCTTGTCAGTCATCTTTTCCCAACACAAACCCGTCATTTTCAAATATCTGTTTGGAAGTGTAGCAGCAACTTTAATGCAAAAAGATTACAAAAAAAAAATGAAATTCAAAGGTTAAATAGATGAACCACACAACTATACATAGTTAATACTACCTACCATATATAAATAATAGAAAATTAATTTGGAAGGATTTAATGGTTCAGGTGTAAGAAAAATGAGATTATTACACAATATTAAACCACATAATTAGCCTTTTTAAGGCGAAAATTAAATTTGAGAAAATATTTGAACCATTTTAGGAATGATATTCTTGAAGTAATTGGTGACATGTCGTTTGGGCGTAAAAGCTGTTTGGCCAATACATTAGTAATTAATTCGGGTACCAAGTCTCCATTAGTTCCAGAAGTATTGGTTTGTTATTTTACAAAATCTATAGAACATTTTGCAACTTCATCAAATCAATAAGCCGAGGACGAATAAGCTTTTTTTACGTATGACATTTATTGAGATCATCAGAATGTTGGTTGGTACCTACTCTGTTTGCAATTCAATAACAATATATCGACTTACTGGTTCATTGGCTTGACTTTATCAATCAACTTCCTTCAGTTCCTCTCATGCATTTTTTTCAAATTTTCCTTACATTCTGTTACTAAAACAACAAATAAATTAAATACTAATTATAAATAAATAGCTGTTTTAGTGTTACAGTAAAGAGAACCAAAAACTATTTTATATAGAGTCTTGAAATCAGTAAGGAATAAAGAAAGGTCACAATCTACATATTATATACAGAATAAGAAGGCAGAGATCTTAAGCTATAGAAAGAAGATTATAGAAGGGTGGAAAGACTACTTTCAGGAAATGTTAAGCGAAAGAGTGGAAAACGAGAATGCTAGTGATCAACAAAAATAATAGGAGAAAAAGAGACAGAAGAAATAATTACCATGGACGAACTGGAAGAAGCAATACAAAAACAGAAAAATTGAAAAGCACCAGGCTGCGACAGAATTACGGCAGAAATGATAAAATATACAGGACAAAAAGGAAAAGAATTAATGTTGAAAATACATAACAGAATATGGAGAGAAGAGGAAATACGAAACGACTGAAAGAAGTCATTGATAGTACCAATATACAAGAATAAAGGAAATAAGAAAGAATACAATAATTACAGAGGAATATCCCTTCTAAGTCCTGCAATGAAGATTCTCCAGCAAATAATAGATAAAAGATTAAGAACAAAACTCGAAAATATGTTACATGAGTTACAAAGTGGGTTTAGAAAAGAAAGGAGCACACAAGACCAAATATACTCTGTGAAACAAATAATATAAAAATACACTAAAATACAGTGTAATGAAGATGAATAAGAGCACAGCTAAAGTAATGGTAATGGGAGATGAGCAGATAGATACGAAAATCGAAATAGAAGGAATTGAAATAGAACAAGTAAGAACATTTCAGTACTTGGCAGTAAGAATTGATGGAAAAGGGACCCAGGACGCAGAGATTAATCAAAGAATAGAAAAAAAAACAACAAAGCTGTATACAGTTACAGGCGGTAGAAATAAAATATTTAAGAGTTAGAGGAGTTACAAGGATGGATAGAATAAGAAACTTGGAAATACGAAAAGATTTAAAAATGCAGTCAGTGCTAGAATACATTGAACAAAGACAGCTAGGATGGTGGGGACATTTATATAGAATGGAAAATACGAGACAAACAAGAAGCATATGGGAAGCAAGAATAATTAAAAATAAAAGAAGAGGAAAGGCCAAGGACAACATGGAATGATGTCATAGCAGAAATACTGGGAATGAAATGCAAAACATGACAGAAGCGAAGAACAGGACAAGGAACAGAAATGAATGGAAAACGCTTATAAAAAGCTAGAAGAAAATAAACGCCCCACACACATATATAAATAAATAGCAGCAATAGCGAAATATTCTACAATTGGGGAAAAATCCAACTCGGTTAAATTCAACTAATAGATTTAAATTACCATAGGAGACTCGTACCTATTTAATTTAAAAGTCCGATCTGGAACTATGTATTTAATTGACCGACAATAGCAGCCAATACAGGTTTAGACGGCTATAATTGTATGTCGTTAAAATACGTTCAATACCGGTTACAATGCTTCAAGTATAATCATAAAAAACGTCTAAACATGAACGCATACAATTCTAAATACCGTCAGCAAATATCACCTCGCAAATAGCGCTAATAAAAATATTTTCCACTACAATCCTCGGTTTTTTCCTGTACAGTAATAGTTTCGTGGTAATAAATCTTTATTTAAGGTATATATACATATTTGAGAATAATTGAATACGATCGCTATTTACTTTTGCAATAACATACCGTGTTTTTTGTATGAATTTCTAGTTAGTTTTATTTGGAAGCTCGCTAGCTAATGTTACATTCTTTTGCATTGATTAAAAGTGTTTTCCTAATTTGTTATTATTGTAGATATATGTAATTTATTTTGACTCGAATCTAGTTTTACCGTCTAACTCTTTGTTTGATATCCCACGAGGATCTCTCCAATTGCGCAATCAGTGATGCCAGGAATACGAGATTTAAGAGAGGTATTTACACACGTAATTTTTCTTTATATGTATAGTAAAAAAAATCTGGAAAAGCTTGTATAACTTGGGCCTTGTATCAGATTGCATTTTCCGGGGTTGTCAGGGGGATGATGAAATATTACTTGAGGTACTATGCAATTACGAGGCATTTAGACTGTAAGCAATAACCGTCGGAATTGAGATGTTGACGTCTGTGAAGGTAAGGAGGGTGTCCGTCGAAGAAATACTGCGTAAATATTCATTCCACATGTTGTCATATTTGACACCATTGATAAATTCCATTCATTTATTGTATGTACACAATCAACAGGTCACGTTTCGTTAGATTTGTTGATAATTTCCTGTCCAAATTGCGCAATAACATTTTCTCTGCCCGTTTTGAAACCGTTCAATATTTCAATTACTATAAATTATGGGGCACATATCACGATAATAATAATTATGTGAGGTATGATACGAGTATAGTTATGTCATCATTTTTTTCTCGTCTAGTTTGTTACATTGAATATCGCGAAATTCTCTGGAGAGGTGTATTTGTGGAATCACCTACAAAACCGAGCATTGGTGCTATTAGAAAAGACACAAATGTTGAGGATATCTTATAAACTAATCAAACAAAAAAGAGAAAATGAACACTAATTTCTTCTTAATTTCCCTTTCAATAATAACGAATATGTCCTCCGTGAGCTTCAATGATAGCTTGGCAACGTCGGAATCTGTTGCCAGAGTTGTGGAAGCAAATTTCTCAATTGTTCCATTGTTTGTGGTTGGGAATGATATGATGATCCAAAGCTCTTTACAACTATACTTCTTTCGAGAATACGAAGGAGTGATGCAAATACCGCGCCAAAAAGGTACTTATTTTTGAGTGATTTCATTGGCTCTTGCGCAGGTAAGTTTAATATTGAAAATAATAGCTGCTTTCGTTCGTCACAATCACAAAATCATGATTACTCTGAACAGGAACATATGTTCCTGTGATCATGTTTCTAAGTTAATGTTCCAATGAACTAGGCTGTGTTCAGTTTGTTGTTGTTATAGTGTACATAACCTATCGCAATTTTGAAATATGGATATGACAAAAATTTTGTTAGTAAGTATTATTTAACACGATAAGAAAATTGTAGGTAGAACTTCATTTTCATGTTGACGGATTGTTTTTCCCCTTTTTTTGTAGGAGTTGGCCGAGAAACCAGAATTGTGCATTTTCAGCGATAGCAGCAGTAGTTCAGATAGTGATAACGATTGGTATAAGTTAGAAGGTACAAGACAAAAGAGAACCCGAATATTAAATTATGTAGATACAACAGTACCAAAATATTCATTTGCAGAATTTCGCCAACATTTCGTGTTAGTACAGAAATTGTTGAAATGCTTACGGGTATGTATAATATTGTAATAGTTATTTTCTTGTAAATAATTTGAATAATTTGTGTTGTCAGATAAATATCCAAATAATGTAAGCAAGAATTATGCAGGAGGTTGGCCAGAAGTCAGTCATAGAAAAGCTGTGCTAATAGGATTGTGGTATTTATCAAACACTGAAACTTACAGACAGATCTCTGATAGGTTTGATATATCACTCAGCACAGCCCATCAAGTAGTAGGTCTCTTTGCAGATTGCCTATTAAAGTGCAAGACTTTATATATTAAATGACCCAGCCAAAATGAAGCACAAAATATTTCTCATGCATCATTTGAAAGAAGGGGAGGTTTTAGAAATACACTTGGTGCAATTGATGGTTGTCATTTTAGAATATAGTATTATTTTACAAGGTGTTGTAGATTATAAAAAAAACTTTATAAGTTATTTTTAGCTGCAGAAAGAAAAGAAATTTTTTACAAAGACTATTTCTTACTGGGAGATTCTGCATACCCATCTTTAAAATGGTTAGTGCATTCAATTCAAAACATTCCCGTTCAAGAATAATAGTAGATCACTCTTTTGGATTATTAAAAGGTCGTTTTCGAAGACTCCATGAATTTCATAATTTATCAATAAACTTAATAACAAAACTTATAGTAACAGCATGTATTCTACATAATCTGTGTATTCTGGAGTCTGATTTTGGTGAAGATTTCATAGAAATAGTTGAAGATATGGAAAATGAAGATACTAATTGTACTGGTAACAATAATCGTAGATAAGAGTACTAATAAAATATCTGTACCTACACAAAATTAAAACAATAATTTTATTATAATTTACTTTACTATTATAACATAAATAAAATATTTCACTAGAAACAAACCTGTTTTTTTTTAAGAACCTAAACTCAGAACATTTTCACTTAAATAATAGTCAATTATTGACAAAAAATATAATACTTAATCTTGAGTACAACAAAAATAATTAAATAACACTACTCTTTATTCAATTTAGATAAAATTGCATTCAGTACTTGCACTTTTTCATCTTCGATTGCATTCCTTTTCCTTTCAATTTCTAATCTGTCTTGATGTTGCTTTTGTTTGAATTCCAAATTTTATTTTTATATTTTAATAATTCACTAATCGAAGTTTTCTTGGTCTTTTTGGCTGGAGTATAATTGTCACAAGAAGTTTCATCAGAATTTACCTGATTCTCAATTTGTAAATTGTCTTGATTGTTGTCATAATTATTATTTGGCTGATCTTCATTATTGCTGCTCGGTTCTATATCATATTCATTGTCATTAATAAATGATGATGCTCCTGCATCTAGAACAAATGTGTTTTGCCGTTGGCCCAAGATCTCATCTAATTCCTCAAAATATTTGTAAGAACTTCTTCTCCGACCAGACTTTTTCATACTTGCATTATCTTTAACTGACCTGTAGACTCTACTTTCCAAGACTATATTTTCATCATGATTTGCTTCTCCTTCAGAGACAATTTTAACTCCATTAATAATGCCTTGTTGTCTGAGAGTGTCATATTTATCAATTAATTCTTTAAGAAATTGTGGATCTTAAATAGAAAATTGACTAATAATGATTTATTTGAAATAAAAAAATGTTATTTTACCTGCGTCTATACGATTAATTTCGTACGGATTTAAGTTAAGTATATTATTATGTGGTATTTGAAGAGTTCTAATTGAATTAATTATCATTTAATTAATTTTTGAAATGTTTAATGTTTAATGATGGTTATAACTTATTAACTTTACGTTAATTGTTAAAAAAAAAAAAAAAAAAAAAGACTTAGAACAGCGATTGAGGGAGTGAAAAATGAAAAACACAAATGTAATAATAGTATTTTTTTATTTGAGAGAAAAATTCAAAATTTAATGTAACATACACATACAAACACATACATGACACAACACGACTCGATTAGGCATTAATTTCCAAATTAAAAATACATCGTTAAATAAATTAGAAATCTAGTGGGGAATGACGTAACGCCAGTTTTGGTAGTTCGGAGCAGCAGCAGGTGGATGTAAACAGATTATTTTTTTGACAGTAAGAAACAGTCACCAAAAATTAAAATTTAACATAAAAACCGTATAAAAACGATTTGATATTTATACAAAAGCACGCTACAAGTGATAAGTGGGTGTCAGGAAAAAGAAAGAAGAAAGAACATAGAACAATTCATCAGGACGAAGTGAACTTAAAGGGAAATTGAAGAGGATTAATCAAAGAAGAATAACAAAATAAACACGCACACACACACACATATAATTAGCAAGGTAAGAAAGAGGGTGGGATAATTTTAAGACTTTTTTTTTGTACAATTCTATTATTATATTTGTGTTAATAATTTCAATCTTTCATTTTTGTCGTTTGTGACAGAACAATATATTTATATTCACCATGGATAATTTCTGTACGCTGTAACGCTAAACATGTATTTGAAACACACAAAATTGATGTTTCTCAGGGTCAAGGGGATTTCTAATCATGATTTAAAGTTTTGGGGTGGGAGAAAATGTGATCACAACGAAAGAACAGAATCGTATAGAACATGTTCACTATGTTTAGGAATCAATGTTACGAACGAAAGCAGCTAATGTATGCGATATCAGCCATAGGTATTTGTTTACTTTTTAGTATGCAAGTTTAACCTCTCAATGTTTTGTATTTTTGATTACATTCTTGATCATTTATATATTTACAATAATTTATTAATATAAACCTTAAAATTATTTATACTGCCTATATGAGGAACAAAATTAATATATTGTAATGGTTTAGCGCATTAATATAGATTTATTTTTAAAATGTTAAATGTGTCATGTCATTTTGTGATTTTGAATTGTGATAGGAAAAAAAGTAACGCGAGGTTGTCAAGGAAAAGGTTGTTGATTTGGTAGTAATAAAATTTTGAGAAGAAAATAGTCATTTTAAGAAAATAATAAGTGTTGAAAATTTTGTATATACGTACAAGTGATTATAAAAGAAAGAGGACTGGAAAAAGGAAAGAAAAAAAAACGATAGAAAGAGACTAGGTTGAGTTGCTTGACTATAAAATATTTGGATCGTTCAGTTTGACCGTTGACGGTAGAAAAGGATTAGCAGATAAGGATATAGTACAACCGAGGTAGGGATGTTAGTGAATTGAATAGTATGCGAACTCCAAACGTAAAGAAAGTACCCTGAGGTTAAGAATATTGTAGTAAACTGTCAGTTTAATCAAGAGACTCAATTGCTCAGATTCTATAACAATATATATAGTTATTTATGCACCTAAATTATTTTAAGCTGCGTGAACCGAGTTTTGGTGCGGTATTTGAATCACTCCTTCTTATTCTGTAACGAAGTATGATCCCAAGCATGCTGTATCGGATTCAGATCAGACGATAGAGCAGGTATAGCTAAATGAGGAATTCCATTGATTTCAATTGATCCATAACTGCCATGGATCGGTGTGGACGAGCATTATCGTTCAAAAAAAGGAAAGTAGGGCCCACAGCAGCATGAAACTCTAGCACAATGAATTCATTCGGGAATTCATCCTTTCCGGAATAACCAGCAAGTCGGTACGGCCATCATAACAAATGCCTCCCCATACACAAACAGTGCCTCCTCTGAAGGAGTGAACTTCTTGTACTGATCGCCGGTGTCTTGGTACCAAAGGTTGTGTCCAGACGCTCATTTTATGACTATCCGAAAAACGACCATATCTGGATTCAACAGTACCAACTTCCACTCTTCTAAATTTACATCGCATAAACGTTTTCTGACAGTTTCAGCTGATACTGATATTCCTGTGGCTTCTCCGAGCCTCCTACTCAACATTCGACATGTGCTCAAAGATTCACGGGGGTTGTTATTGATGGGCGCCCAATTCTAGGTCTTTCTTCAACAGAGCCAGTTTCTTGAAAACGGTTGAAAAGTCTAGAAATGACACTTTGGCTAACTTAAAAAAAAGTTGCTACGTCACTTTGTCGTTGACCAACCTGTAGCAAACCAATTGCTCTATTTGCTTCATCAGATGTAAATTTACGTCGAGGCATTGGGAATTAGCAATGAACAAAATGTTGATACCGAATTTGCACAATAAGTCAACAAATTGACAAGTAAACCAAACAACCAATTGATTCGTCAGAACAAAAATTGACACAACTGTGTAGGTACTCAGGCTGACGATTAACAATGATTTTGCGATACAAAGCAATCTACGCCTGTAGGCCATATTTAACCACGGCAACTGAGCAAAACATTCCATAATATGATCATATTTACGTAAACCACAAATCAACCTAATACATGAGTGTTGTACTCGTATTTTGCGAATTATTGTTCTGCTATACAAACATGGTCCGCATTCGGTGTTTGGATAGCAGAACAATAATTAAAGTGAGACAGCACGAGAGTATCAGAAAGGTGGATCTCCGTCTAAATAGTCTAAATAAGATCTGTGAGGATACAGCAATCGCAAACTCTCTTAACATAATTAGAAATATGATTTCTGAATCTGAGACAAGGATCCATCAATAGACTTGGCTTCTTGATTCCGTCGTAGACATCCATTCGTCTACCTCTAACTACAAGGCCAATATCGTATAGTAATTTTTATATGTCGTTTTTATTATCAAATAACAAAACACCTGACTTATATATATAATCTAACCCCCTTCTACCCGAAGGTGTAGGGTCTATGTCCATTCTGCTATTTTTCGGCTTCCATAAATAAAACTCCTCCACCAACTGATCCCTCTGTCCGTCAAAATTTTTTCCACACTACCGTCCCACGTTTTCCTTGGTCGTCCTTTGAGTCTCTTCTCCTGCCTCCTTGCTTCCCATACTTGTTTAATGGGTCCCTCGTCATCTATTCTGGTTAGGTATCCAAACCATTTAAGTTGTCGATCTTCAGTTAATTTTAGTAGAGGTTCCACATTTAGACGTTTACTTATCTCAATATTCCTTCTAATAACACCAACTACCTTGCGAAGAAACTTCATCTCCATAGATTGGAGTTTGCTCTTCATGTTCATTGTCAGGACCCAAGTTTCACATCCGTACATGAGGGTTGGCAAAAATACAGTTCTATACACCGTTAGCTTTGTCTTCTCCGGAGTGGAGAACTGGCATTATAGTACCGATTTTTAAGAAGGGGGACAGAAGGGAGTGTGAAAACTATAGAGGCATAACACTGTCGAGCATACCGTCCAAGGTTTGCGAACGCAATTCTTGAAAAGAAATTAAAAAGTCAAACAGATAAATTCCTTCAGATTCAGAAAGGAACGTAGTGTAAACGATCTCATTTTTACACTCAAACAAATCGCTGAAAAGTTCTTAGAAAGAAATATTGAATCATACCAGGCTTTCATAGACCTGGAGAAAGCCTTCGATCGACACTGGAGATCAAAAGTGCGAACAACTCTGGAAAAGAAAAATGTAGAGGACAAACTGGTAGCCGCAATAATGAGCCTACATGAAGAGAGTAAGATGTATGTTAGAACTGACAACCTGCTATCAGAAGAATTCCCAGTAAATAGTGGTCTAAGACAAGGAGGAGTATTAAGCCCAACACTTTTTAATTTGGTCCTGGATGACATGCTAAAGAAATCTAGAGGAAAAATTACAAATCTGTACGTTGGACTCCATCACACGAGTATCTGAGAGAAGGTGCTTTCGCGGATGATTTGGTAGTGTTTGGTAAAAATGAAAGGGACCTGCAAAGAAATCTGGAAAGAATTACTGCAAGAACACAACATGAAAATTAATGAGGAAAAACAAAAAGAATGGTGACAGGCAGAGGCAGTTCGCAGGCAAACATTATGCTCAACGGGAAACAACTAGAACAGGTTGACTTGTTTAAATACCTAGGAGTATACATTAACAACAAAGGATACCACGATATAGAAATAAACACGAGACTGGAAAACGCGTCTAGACTATTATACCACACCTTAAGAAAGTCTTTCATAGGAAAAAGAAAAAATCTCGGAGAACACCTGATTTATCGGGATTTAAATGTAATAAATGTTTAATGACAGCAGCACATCGAACTGGGGCAGAGGAATGGTAGATCTGACTATGACAAATGTTAAGCAAGACGAGTTTATCGACAAATACTATAATAAAAAATAAAAAATATTATAAAAAAATACAAATTATTTTTTGTAGCCGTGTATCTTGAAAAAGACTGCTGTTCTATCTCTAAGGACGTCGTATTCCATAGCAAGAGAGCTACTGGTTTAGATATCACTCAAAAACAGATCTACAACTCATGCATAATTCTTGGAATTCATCCTTGAGTCCGCTTTGGAAAGTATAAATTCAAATTTTGAAGCAAATTATAATAGCAAATTAAAATAGTTTGAAGATAATGAAGAACATTTGAAGGGGAATATCTACCAAGAAACAATATTGTTGTCATTCATAAGTGAAGAAACTTCTATTTGAAGATCAAAAGAAACGGGATAATGAGACACTGCAAAAGCCGTACAGGTTGTTGAACATTATTGGTAGATATACGTCAATTATTGGAATTATAACACATGACTGGAGGTGTTAATTTGGTAGAAAATCAAATAAATTTCGAGTTCGTCGTCCTAAATTATAAATCAAATTTCCACTGTATTGTACACAACAACAACAATGAAAAAAAAATGCGTTATCATCCATTCATATTACGCAACTCATTCATTTATCGGTGTTATCGGACGCGCACGTTACGTTACCGGTGCTAATACACCAGCGCCCCCATTATATTATCTCTCTCCAACCGAGCTGGATCAAGAGCGGCGAGAGGAGAGTGCCGGGGCATTCATCCGAAAGTTTGATTTAGTACTACACCCCCACATTATACATCCATTCGCGTCGCAGACACGCACACACCCAAAAAGCACACGCACACACATACGAAGGATCCGGGGACTATTATAAGCACCGGAGGCATAGCAGAGACAGGGCACACTCACACATAAACATCACCGGCCTCAATTTGATGATGGTCTCGACGAATTGGGGAGGGAAACTGATGGGCACCGCTGTATAGCAGACACAGGCATAACAATACGACAAAGAAAACCACCGGTCGCAGCAGGACGAATTACGAAATGATTCGATGATGGTCCATGTGCTTTGTGTATAGTACCGCTGGGGATATTAATGTTTCTTTTTTCTGTGCTTCGCAATATCTTCATTAAAATATATTGATGGTGTTAAATCAAAATAAATTTAAAAATCTAATTGCTTCGTTTATGATTCTTTTATAACTATATTGTCTTAGAAAATGTTTACAAAAATAATAATTTGAAACTGCATTTAGTCATGCCTCCAATATGTTGGTCACTTTGGCGAAATCTAACAATTTTTTACCGTTCAAATGAATATGTTTCTTTTGAAAACCTTTCGCTAAAATTCGTTCAACCACCAAAGGTAACAAAAGGAAGCAATAATAAGTGTATTTGATACGTCTAGTGAATTAAATGACGAATCAATCAAGCATATTAAGGTTTAGATTAAGATGAAGAAGTCAAGTTTCTGAAATTGAAAATTTGAAAATTAACATTTGTTTAAACCAAGGTCCCTCCACAGCCAACAGAAAATGTATGTGGACCAGGAATACACTTTAACGATTTTTTATATATTTGTGAGATCATTATGGGATTACAAATTGTGGACAACTTAAGACAAAGTTGCAGGTGAATGAACAGTGAAGTATTCTTGCAATGGTTCGGAAGAAACGAATTCTGTCCTTTTAATGTTAAATGACCATGCTACATAGTAGACCAGCTAGGCTTATCCACTCAATCCTGAAATTTTTATTGACATTAATTTTTGACCATCATTGATGATGACAGACATTGCGTAAAAAGTTGATTCTAATGAAAATACTCCCAACTGGCTTTCAGCAGGGTATTCTTCATCGCTAGTGCCTTCCACTAATCTGACATTTTTGCAACTGAACAACATCTTCAATTAGCACGTCAGATTTATTAAAATAGCTGTCACCACTTCCGGATGCTTCAAAACAATACTTACTAGCGCGGACTTTTTTTTTTTTTTTTTTTTTGGGAGGGGAAAAATCTTTCAAAGACAGCCAGCGGCCCGGTTCGCTGGATAGTGTTGGATTTCCACCAACTACAAAACCCCTCTACTAGCGCGGACTAGAAAAACTTAAAAGTACAAGATTTTAATATCTTCAAGTAAGCAGAGCAAGAAGAAGCAAAAAGGTAAAAGCACTACAAAGACGTTGAAAACAAAGAGAAATATCTCAACTCGTTCCACAGAAGAGCGAGGAAAAGTTACCAAATGCCTTAAATGTGGAGAAACATTTGCAGAAGACTGGATTTAGTGTTATCAACGCAAACGTTGGGGTCATGGAGATTGCGATTATATAAATTCTTTAGAGATGTTTGCGCTAAATAGTTTTGGATTTTATTTATAATTAGTTGGGTGAGAAGAGAAGTAAATGAAGGTTCTATCAAATTTAAAATGATTAATCAATTTGAAGTGTTTATGCACCAAAAGTAACAGACTAACTTTTAGATAATTAATTTTGAAATATGAAAGAATCGGTGACCGTATTCATTAACGATTCGTAGTGATCTTGCGATAGAAAACACTAGATGAAAATAATAATAATAAGAGATATAAGATTGTATAACAGCAATTTTAGAATTACTGATTTCAGAAGAAAAAATTAGCTAGATTAGCGTTTGATTTAGGAAAAATGTTATCACAAAATTGTAACCGTCAAATTATAGTTTAACGGCTTGATCGCTAAAGTAGTTAGGCGGTGGCTATTGTTGTGGCGGGATGATAGGAGCCGGGTTTGACTTCTCTGGAGGAACGGTGACATTTTTTCGGAGGGCATATGTACTCGAAAGATGCAATTGATGCACCATAAAATTGGTATTCGAGCGAGAATAATTAATATTTAGTTATATATTGTAAATTATTTCTTTAATTGTTTTGTATAAGAAAATTCTACAGGAAGTTGTATTAGTATTCACATTGAAATAATTGTAAAGTGTTATATTAGCTTATGATAAATTAGCAAAACAAGTTATTAAATACGAGAGAATAAACCAAAAATTTGGTTTTAAATAAAACGTTTGGCAAGATCAGATACTAATAAATATATCTTAAACATGATAAAAATCACAAGATAATCTTGCGATAACTCGGATAAGTTTGAACTTCGGGAATCCACAATGTGCAACTTCCACATTGGATTCAATCTTTTCCTGGTGAGATTCTAAACAAAAGAGAACATGTTGTTTTTTCTTTCTTGCCTTGGTTTTTATCAGAAAAGTTGCTTATCACGCTTCTTCATTTTTTTCTTCCATTATTTTTCCTGTTAGAGTTTTCTTGTACACCGAAAAGTTAGTGTCAGAAGGACGTCGAAACCGTTTTTCCGATTGCACTTAGGGAAATGTGAGATACAAGGCTGGACTGGTTTTGCCAAAAATCATAAAAATCTCTATGTTCGAAAACGGTAAGAGATCAAGGAATTCGGTTTGCACCATCATTATTTTGGGAAAAATGGAGCAAGCATAATCATCCTCGTCAGAGACGTAATAACTGATGATATGTTTTCAAATGCTTCCTTAAGACGTCTAACTATTAGCTGGTTTAATACAGGTTGATTATTGTATATTTGATTCTCCTCTTGCTGATGCTGCAATTGCTCTTCCTATTCAAATAAGTCATCATGCTTAATTCTTCTTTGTGCGAATCAATTACTCCCAGTCCTACTTCTTGTTTCCAATCATGCTTACGGTATCTTGCTTGGCAGCTCGTATGAGTGGTAATAGTAAATTCTTTTGAATTATTATAAAACTGTGGGTAAATTTTTCCTCCATACACCAGTCATACACTGCTTAGGAATCTGTTGACATGAAGACTTAATAATATCAATTGAGTTTTTTAATATTAAATGAATAATACGACTTGAATATTTTTCTTACCTAACTGGATCCATGAGCTGTAAGATGGCTGTTGTATTTCGAGGTAAAAACACGATTTTAATGTTTCCGGAAGAGTCTTCAAGAATCGAGGATGGCTTGGGACATTCCGTAAGAGAATATTTTGAACCGAATTCCTTTTTGTATAGGTACAATATCAATATCGTTGCAGCTCTGAATGCAGATCATTTTCGAAATAATTTTGAAAAACTTTCTTGTTTGTGTACCAATAAAGCAGTAATAACGCCTTTTTTTCTTCAACGGAAAATGTAGATCTTGTCAGTCATCTTTCCCAACACAAACCCGTCATTTTCAAATATCTGTTTGGAAGTGTAGCAGCAACTTTAATGCAAAAAGATTACAAAAAAAAAATGAAATTCAAAGGTTAAATAGATGAACCACACAACCATACATAGTTAATACTACCTACCATATATAAATAATAGAAAATTAATTTGGAAGGATTTAATGGTTCAGGGTAAGAAAATGAGATTATTACACAATATTAAACTACATTAGCCTTTTTAAGGCGAAAATTAAATTTGAGAAAATATTTGAACCATTTTAGGAATGATATTCTTGAAGTAATTGGTGACATGTCGTTTGAGGCGTAAAAGCTGTTTGGCCAATACATTATAATTAATTTCGGGTACCAAGTCTCCATTAGTTCCAGAAGTATTGGTTTGTTATTTTACAAAATCTATAGAACATTTTGCAACTTCATCAAATCCAATGGAGGACGAATAAGCTTTTTACGTATGACATTTATTGAGATCATCAGAATGTTGGTTGGTACCTACTCTGTTTGCAATTCAATAACAATATATCGACTTACTGGTTCATTGGCTTGACTTTATCAATCAACTTCCTTCAGTTCCTCTCATGCATTTTTTCAAATTTTCCTTACATTCTGTTACTAAAACAACAATAAATTAAATACTAATTATAAATAAATAGCTGTTTTAGTGTTACAGTAAAGAGAACCAAAAACTATTTTATATAGAGTCTTTAAAATCAGTAAGGAATAAAGAAAGGTCACAATCTACATATTATATACAGAATAAGAAGGCAGAGATCTTAAGCTATAGAAAGAAGATTATAGAAGGTGTGGAAAGACTACTTTCAGGAAATGTTAAGGAAAGAGTGGAAAACGAGAATGCTAGTGATCAACAAAAATAATAGGAGAAAAAGAGACAGAAGAAATAATTACCATGGACGAACTGGAAGAAGCAATACAAAAACAGAAAAATTGAAAGCACCAGGCTGCGACAGAATTTTGGCTTAAGAAATGATAAAATATACAGGACAAGGAATAAAAAGGAAAGAATTAATGTTGAAAATACATAACAGAATATGGAGAGAAGAGGAAATACGAAACGACTGAAGAAGTCATTGATAGTACCAATATACAAGAATAAAGGAAATAAGAAAGAATACAACAATTACAGAGGAATATCCCTTCTAAGTCCTGCTGCAATGAAGATTCTCAGCAAATAATAGATAAAGATTAAGAACAAAACTCGAAAATATGTTATATAGGTTACAAAGTGGGTTTAGAAAAGAAAGGGAGCACACAAGACCAAATATACTCTGTGAAACAAATAATATAAAAATACACTAAAATACAGTGTAATGAAGATGAATAAGAGCACAATAAAGTAATGGTAATGGAGATGAGCAGATAGATACGAAAATCGAAATAGAAGGAATTGAAATAGAACAAGTATTAGAACATTTCAGTACTTGGCAGTAAGAATTGATGGAAAAGGGACCCAGGACGCAGAGATTAATCAAAGAATAGAAAAACAACAACAAAGCTGTATACAGTTACAGGCGGTAGAAATAAAATATTTAAGAGTTAGAGGAGTTACAAGGATGGATAGAATAAGAAACTTGGAAATGCGAAAAGATTTAAAAATGCAGTCAGTGCTAGAATACATTGAACAAAGACAATAGGATGGTGGGGACATTTATATAGAATGGAAAATACGAGACAAACAAGAAGCATATGGAAGCAAGAATAATTAAAAATAAAAAGAGGAAGGCCAAGGACAACATGGAATGATGTCATAGCAGAAATACTAGAATGAAATGCAAAACATGACAGAAGAAGAACAGGACAAGGAACAGAAATGAATGGAAAACGCTTATAAAAAGCTAGAAGAAAATAAACGCCCCACACACATATATAAATAAATAGCAGCAATAGCGAAATATTCTACAATTGGGGAAAAATCCAACTCGGTTAAATTCAACTAATAGATTTAAATTACCATAGGAGACTCATTACCTATTTAATTTAAAAGTCGATCTGGAAATATGTATTTAAATTGACCGACAATAGCAGCCAATACAGGTTTAGACGGCGCTATAATTGTATGTCGTTAAAATACGTTCAATACCGTTACAATGCTTCAAGTATAATCATAAAAAAAACGTCTAAACATGAACGCATACAATTCTAAATACCGTCAGCAAATATCACCTCGCAAATAGCGCTAATAAAAATATTTTCACTACAATCCTCGGTTTTTTCCTGTACAGTAATAGTTTCGTGGTAATAAATCTTTATTTAAGGTATAGGTATACATATTTGAGAATAATTGAATACGATCGCTATTTACTTTTTGCAATAACATACCGTGTTTTTTGTATGAATTTCTAGTTAGTTTTATTGGAAGCTCGCTAGCTAATGTTACATTCTTTTTGTATTGATTAAAAGTGTTTTCCTAATTTGTTATTGTAGATATATGTAATTTATTTTTGACTCGAATCTAGTTTTACCCGTCTAACTCTTTGTTTGATATCACGAGGATCTCTCCAATTGCGCAATCAGTGATGCAGAATACGAGATTTAAGAGGTATTTACACGTAATTTTTCTTTATATGTATAGTAAAAAATCTGGAAAAGCTTGTATAACTTGGGCCTTGTATCAGATTGCATTTTCCGGGGTTGTCAGGGGGATGATGAAATATTACTTGAGGTACTATGCAATTACGAGGCATTTAGACTGTAAGCAATAACCGTCGGAATTGAGATGTTGACGTCTGTGAAGGTAAGGAGGGTGTCCGTCGAAGAAATACTGCGTAAATATTCATTCCACATGTTGTCATATTTGACACCATTGATAAATTCCATTCATTTATTGTATGTACACAATCAACAGGTCACGTTTCGTTAGATTTGTTGATAATTTCCTGTCCAAATTGCGCAATAACATTTTCTCTGCCCGTTTTGAAACCGTTCAATATTTCAATTACTATAAATTATGGGGCACATATCACGATAATAATAATTATGTGAGGTATGATACGAGTATAGTTATGTCATCATTTTTTCTCGTCTAGTTTGTTACATTGAATATCGCGAAATTCTCTGGAGAGGTGTATTTGTGGAATCACCTACAAAACCGAGCATTGGTGCTATTAGAAAAGACACAAATGTTGAGGATATCTTATAAACTAATCAAACAAAAAGAGAAAATGAACACCAATTTCTTCTTAATTTCCTTTCAATAATAACGAATATGTCCTCCGTGAGCTTCAATGATAGCTTGGCAACGTCGGAATCTGTTGCAGAGTTGTGGAAGCAAATTTCTCAATTGTTCCATTGTTTGTGGTTGGGAATGATATGGATGATCCAAAGCTCTTTACAACTATACTTCTTTCGAGAATACGAAGGAGTGATGCAAATACCGCGCCAAAAAGGTACTTATTTTTGAGTGATTTCATTGGCTCTTGCGCAGGTAAGTTTAATATTGAAAATAATAGCTGCTTTCGTTCGTCACAATCACAAAATCATGATTACTCTGAACAGGAACATATGTTCCTGTGATCATGTTTCTAAGTTAATGTTCCAATGAACTAGGCTGTGTGTTCAGTTTGTTGTTGTTATAGTGTACATAACTATCGCAATTTTGAAATATGGATATGACAAAAATTTTGTTAGTAAGTATTATTTAACACGATAAGAAAATTGTAGGTAGAACTTCATTTTCATGTTGACGGATTGTTTTTCCCTTTTTTTGTAGGAGTTGGCCGAGAAACCAGAATTGTGCATTTTCAGCGATAGCAGCAGTAGTTCAGATAGTGATAACGATTGGTATAAGTTAGAAGGTACAAGACAAAAGAGAACCCGAATATTAAATTATGTAGATACAACAGTACCAAAATATTCATTTGCAGAATTTCGCCAACATTTCGTGTTAGTACAGAAATTGTTGAAATGCTTACGGGTATGTATAATATTGTAATAGTTATTTTCTTGTAAATAATTTGAATAATTTGTGTTGTCAGATAAATATCCAATAATGTAAGCAAGAATTATGCAGGAGGTTGGCCAGAAGTCAGTCATAGAAAAGCTGTGCTAATAGGATTGTGGTATTTATCAAACACTGAAACTTACAGACAGATCTCTGATAGGTTTGATATATCACTCAGCACAGCCCATCAAGTAGTAGGTCTCTTTGCAGATTGCCTATTAAAGTGCAAGACTTTATATATTAAATGACCCAGCCAAAATGAAGCACAAAATATTTCTCATGCATCATTTGAAAGAAGGGAGGTTTTAGAAATACACTTGGTGCAATTGATGGTTGTCATTTTAGAATATAGTATTATTTTACAAGGTGTTGTAGATTATAAAAAAAACTTTATAAGTTATTTTTAGCTGCAGAAAGAAAAGAAATTTTTTACAAAGACTATTTCTTACTGGGAGATTCTGCATACCCATCTTTAAAATGGTTAGTGCATTCAATTCAAAACATTCCTGTTCAAGAATAATAGTAGATCACTCTTTGGATTATTAAAAGGTCGTTTTCGAAGACTCCATGAATTTCATAATTTATCAATAAACTTAATAACAAAACTTATAGTAACAGCATGTATTCTACATAATCTGTGTATTCTGGAGTCTGATTTTGGTGAAGATTTCATAGAAATAGTTGAAGATATGGAAAATGAAGATACTAATTGTACTGGTAACAATAATCGTAGATAAGAGTACTAATAAAATATCTGTACCTACACAAAATTAAAACAATAATTTTATTATAATTTACTTTACTATTATAACATAAATAAAATATTTCACTAGAAACAAACCTGTTTTTTTTTAAGAACCTAAACTCAGAACATTTTCACTTAAATAATAGTCAATTATTGACAAAAAATAAATACTTAATCTTGACACAACAAAAATAATTAAATAACACTACTCTTTATTCAATTTAGATAAAATTGCATTCAGTACTTGCACTTTTTCATCTTCGATTGCATTCCTTTTCCTTTCAATTTCTAATCTGTCTTGATGTTGCTTTTGTTTGAATTCCAAATTTTATTTTTATATTTTAATAATTCACTAATCGAAGTTTTCTTGGTCTTTTTGGCTGGAGTATAATTGTCACAAGAAGTTTCATCAGAATTTACCTGATTCTCAATTTGTAAATTGTCTTGATTGTTGTCATAATTATTATTTGGCTGATCTTCATTATTGCTGCTCGGTTCTATATCATATTCATTGTCATTAATAAATGATGATGCTCCTGCATCTAGAACAAATGTGTTTTGCCGTTGGCCCAAGATCTCATCTAATTCCTCAAAATATTTGTAAGAACTTCTTCTCCGACCAGACTTTTTCATACTTGCATTATCTTTAACTGACCTGTAGACTCTACTTTCCAAGACTATATTTTCATCATGATTTGCTTCTCCTTCAGAGACAATTTTAACTCCATTAATAATGCCTTGTTGTCTGAGAGTGTCATATTTATCAATTAATTCTTTAAGAAATTGTGGATCTTAAATAGAAAATTGACTAATAATGATTTATTTGAAATAAAAAAATGTTATTTTACCTGCGTCTATACGATTAATTTCGTACGGATTTAAGTTAAGTATATTATTATGTGGTATTTGAAGAGTTCTAATTGAATTAATTATCATTTAATTAATTTTTTGAAATGTTTAATGTTTAATGATGGTTATAACTTATTAACTTTACGTTAATTGTTAAAAAAAAAAAAAAAAAAAGACTTAGAACAGCGATTGAGGGAGTGAAAAATGAAAAACACAAATGTAATAATAGTATTTTTTTTATTTGAGAGAAAATTCAAAATTTAATGTAACATACACATACAAACACATACATGACACAACACGACTCGATTAGGCATTAATTTCCAAATTAAAAATACATCGTTAAATAAATTAGAAATCTAGTGGGGAATGACGTAACGCCAGTTTTGGTAGTTCGGAGCAGCAGCAGGTGGATGTAAACAGATTATTTTTTTGACAGTAAGAAACAGTCACCAAAAATTAAAATTTAACATAAAAACCGTATAAAAACGATTTGATATTTATACAAAAGCACGCTACAAGTGATAAGTGGGTGTCAGGAAAAAGAAAGAAGAAAGAACATAGAACAATTCATCAGGACGAAGTGAACTTAAAGGAAATTGAAGAGGATTAATCAAAGAAGAATAACAAAATAAACACGCACACACACACATATAATTAGCAAGGTAAGAAAGAGGGTGGGATAATTTTAAGACTTTTTTTTTGTACAATTCTATTATTATATTTGTGTTAATAATTTCAATCTTTCATTTTTGTCGTTTGTGACAGAACAATATATTTATATTCACCATGGATAATTTCTGTACGCTGTAACGCTAAACATGTATTTGAAACACACAAAATTGATGTTTCTCAGGGTCAAGGGGATTTCTAATCATGATTTAAAGTTTTGGAGTGGGAGAAAATGTGATCACAACGAAAGAACAGAATCGTATAGAACATGTTCACTATGTTTAGGAATCAATGTTACGAACGAAAGCAGCTAATGTATGCGATATCAGCCATATTTGTTTACTTTTTAGTATGCAAGTTTAACCTCTCAATGTTTTGTATTTTGGATTACATTCTTGATCATTTATATATTTACAATAATTTATTAATATAAACCTTAAAATTATTTATACTGCCTATATGAGGAACAAAATTAATATATTGTAATGGTTTAGGGCATTAATATAGATTTATTTTTAAAATGTTAAATGTGTCATGTCATTTTGTGATTTTGAATTGTGGTAGGAAAAAAAAGTAACGCGAGGTTGTCAAGGAAAAGGTTGTTGATTTGGTAGTAATAAAATTTTGAGAAAAAAATAGTCATTTTAAGAAAATAATAAGTGTTGAAAATTTTGTATATACGCACAAGTGATTATAAAAGAAAGAGGGACTGGAAAAAGGAAAGAAAAAAACGATAGAAAGAGACTAGGTTGAGTTGCTTGACTATAAAATATTTGGATCGTTCAGTTTGACCGTTGACGGTAGAAAAGGATTAGCAGATAAGGATATAGTACAACCGAGGTAGGGATGTTAGTGAATTGGAATAGTATGCGAACTCCAAACGTAAAGAAAGTACCCTGAGGTTAAGAATATTGTAGTAAACTGTCAGTTTAATCAAGAGACTCAATTGCTCAGATTCTATAACAATATATATAGTTATTTATGCACCTAAATTATTTTTAAGCTGCGTGAACCGAGTTTTGGCGCGGTATTTGAATCACTCCTTCTTATTCTGTAACGAAGTATGATCCCAAGCATGCTGTATCGGATTCAGATCAGATGATAGAGCAGGTATAGCTAAATGAGGAATTCCATTGATTTCAATTGATCCATAACTGCCATGGATCGGTGTGGACGAGCATTATCGTTCAAAAAAAGGAAAGTAGAGCCCACAGCAGCATGAAACTCTGGCACAATGAATTCATTCGGGAATTCATCCTTTCCGGAATAACCAGCAAGTCGGTACGGCCATCATAACAAATGCCTCCCCATACACAAACAGTGCCTCCTCTGAAGGAGTGAACTTCTTGTACTGATCGCCGGTGTCTTGGTACCAAAGGTTGTGTCCAGACGCTCATTTTATGACTATCCGAAAAACGACCATATCTGGATTCAACAGTACCAACTTCCACTCTTCTAAATTTACATCCCATAAACGTTTTCTGACAGTTTCAGCTGATACTGATATTCCTGTGGCTTCTCCGAGCCTCCTACTCAACATTCGACATGTGCTCAAAGATTCACGGGGTTGTTATTGATGGGCGCCCAATTCTAGGTCTTTCTTCAACAGAGCCAGTTTCTTGAAAACGGTTGAAAAGTCTAGAAATGACACTTTGGCTAACTTAAAAAAAGTTGCTACGTCACTTTGTCGTTGACCAACCTGTAGCAAACCAATTGCTCTATTTGCTTCATCAGATGTAAATTTACGTCGAGGCATTGGGAATTAGCAATGAACAAAATGTTGATACCGAATTTGCACAAAAAGTCAACAAATTGACAAGTAAACCAAACAACCAATTGATTCGTCAGAACAAAAATTGACACAACTGTGTAGGTACTCAGGCTGACGATTAACAATGATTTTGCGATACAAAGCAATCTACGCCTGTAGGCCATATTTAACCACGGCAACTGAGCAAAACATTCCAAAATATGATCATATTTACGTAAACCACAAATCAACCTAATACATGAGTGTTGTACTCGTATTTTGCGAATTATTGTTCTGCTATCCAAACATGGTCCGCATTCGGTGTTTGGATAGCAGAACAATAATTAAAGTGAGACAGCACGAGAGTATCAGAAAGGTGGATCTCCGTCTAAATAGTCTAAATAAGATCTGTGAGGATACAGCAATCGCAAACTCTCTTAACACAATTAGAAATATGATTTCTGAATCTGAGACAAGGATCCATCAATAGACTTGGCTTCTTGATTCCGTCGTAGACATCCATTCGTCTACCTCTAACTACAAGGCCAATATCGTATAGTAATTTTTATATGTCGTTTTTATTATCAAATAACAAAACACCTGACTTATATATATAATCTAACCCCCTTCTACCCGAAGGTGTAGGGTCTATGTCCATTCTGCTATTTTTCGGCTTCCATAAATAAAACTCAAAATTTTTTCCACACTACCGTCCCACGTTTTCCTTGGTCGTCCTTTGAGTCTCTTCTCCTGCCTCCTTGCTTCCTATACCCCATACATGTTTGACGGATCCCTCGTTATCTATTCTGGTTAGGTATCCAAACCATTTAAGTTGACGATCTTCAGTTAATTTTAGTAGAGGTTCCACATTTAGACGTTTTCTTATCTCAATATTCCTTATCCGATCTCTTCTAAGTAACACCAACTACCTTGTTCAAGAAACTTCATTTCACATCCGATTGAGGGTTGGCAAAAATACAGTTCTATATACCGTTAGCTTTGTCTTCTCCGTAGTGGAAAACTGGCATTATAGTACCGATTTTTAAGGAAGAGTACAGAAAGGAGTGTAAAAACTATAGAGGCATAACACTGTCGAGCATACCGTCCAAGGTTTACGAACCAATTCTTGAAAAGAAATTAAAAAGTCAAACAGATAAATTCCTAGAGATTGCAGAAAGGATTCATAAAGGGGCGTAGTGTAAACGATTACATTTTTACACTCAAACAAATCGTTGAAAAGTCCTTAGAAAGAAATATCGAATCATACTAGGCTTTCATAGACCTGGAGAAAGCCTTCGATCGACTCCAGAGATCAAAAGTACGAACAACTCTGGAAAGAAAAATGTAGAGGACAAACTGGTAGCCGCAATAATGAGCCTACATGAAGAGAGTAAGATGTATGTTAGAACTGACAACCTGCTATCAGAAGAATTCCCAGTAAATAGTGGTCTAAGACAAGGAGGAGTATTAAGCCCAACACTTTTAATTTGGTCCTGGATGACATGCTAAAGAAATCTAGAGGAAAAATTACAAATCTGTACGTTGGACTCCATCACACGAGTATCTGAGAGAAGGTGCTTTCGCGGATGATTTGGTAGTGTTTGGTAAAAATGAAAGGGACCTGCAAAGAAATCTGGAAAGAATTACTGCAAGAACACAACATGAAAATTAATGAGGAAAAACAAAAAGAATGGTGACAGGCAGAGGCAGTTCGCAGGCAAACATTATGCTCAACGGAAACAACTAGAACAGGTTGACTTGTTTAAATACCTAGGAGTATACATTAACAACAAAGGATACCACGATATAGAAATAAACACGAGACTGGAAAACGCGTCTAGACTATTATACCACACCTTAAGAAAGTCTTTCATAGGAAAAAGAAAAATCTCGGAGAACACCTGATTTATCGGGATTTAAATGTAATAAATGTTTAATGACAGCAGCACATCGAACTGGGGCAGAGGAATGGTAGATCTGACTATGACAAATGTTAAGCAAGACGAGTTTATCGACAAATACTATAATAAAAAATAAAAAAAATATTATAAAAAAATACAAATTATTTTTTGTAGCCGTGTATCTTGAAAAGACTGCTGTTCTATCTCTAAGGACGTCGTATTCCATAGCAAGAGAGCTACTGGTTTAGATATCACTCAAAAACAGATCTACAACTCATGCATAATTCTTGGAATTCATCCTTGAGTCCGCTTTGGAAAGTATAAATTCAAATTTTGAAGCAAATTATAATAGCAAATTAAAATAGTTTGAAGATAATGAAGAACATTTGAAGGGGAATATCTACCAAGAAACAATATTGTTATCATTCATAAGTGAAGAAACTTCTATTTGAAGATCAAAAGAAACGGGATAATGAGACACTTCAAAAGCCGTACAGGTTGTTGAACATTATTGGTAGATATACGTCAATTATTGGAATTATAACACATGACTGGAGGTGTTAATTTGGTAGAAAATCAAATAAATTTCGAGTTCGTCGTCCTAAATTATAAATCAAATTTCCACCGTATTGTACACAACAACAACAATGAAAAAAAAATGCGTTATCATCCATTCATATTACGCAACTCATTCATTTATCGGCGTTATCGGACGCGCACGTTACGTTACCGGTGCTAATACACCAGCGCCCCCATTATATTCTCTCTCTCCAACCGAGCTGGATCAAGAGCGGCGAGAGGAGAGTGCCGGGGCATTCATCCGAAAGTTTGATTTAGTACTACACCCCCACATTATACATCCATTCGCGTCGCAGACACGCACACACCAAAAAGCACACGCACACACATACGAAGGATCCGGGGGACTATTATAAGCACCGGAGGCATAGCAGAGACAGGGCACACTCACACATAAACATCACCGGCCTCAATTTGATGATGGTCTCGACGAATTGGGGAGGGGAAACTGATGGGCACCGCTGTATAGCAGACACAGGCATAACAATACGACAAAGAAAACCACCGGTCGCAGCAGGACGAATTACGAAATGATTCGATGATGGTCCATGTGCTTTGTGTATAGTACCGCTGGGGATATTAATGTTTCTTTTTTTTCTGTGCTTCGCAATATCTTCATTAAAATATATTGATGGTGTTAAATCAAAATAAAATTAAAAATCTAATTGCTTCGTTTATGATTCTTTTATAACTATATTGTCTTAGAAAATGTTTACAAAAATAATAATTTGAAACTGCATTTAGTCATGCCTCCAATATGTTGGTCACTTTGGCGAAATCTAACAATTTTTTACCGTTCAAATGAATATGTTTCTTTTGAAAACCTTTCGCTAAAATTCGTTCAACCACCAAAGGTAACAAAAAGGAAGCAATAATAAGTGTATTTGATACGTCTAGTGAATTAAATGACGAATCAATCAAGCATATTAAAGTTTAGATTAAGATGAAGAAGTCAAGTTTCTGAAATTGAAAATTTGAAAATTAACATTTGTTTAAACCAAGGTCCCTCCACAGCCAACAGAAAATGTATGTGGACCAGGAATACACTTTAACGATTTTTTATATATTTGTGAGATCATTATGGGATTATAAATTGTGGACAACTTAAGACAAAGTTGCAGGTGAATGAACAGTGAAGTATTCTTGCAATGGTTCGGAAGAAACGAATTCTGTCCTTTTAATGTTAAATGACCATGCTACATAGTAGACCAGCTAGGCTTATCCACTCAATCCTGAAATTTTTATTGACATTAATTTTTTACCATCATTGATGATGACAGACATTGCGTAAAAAGTTGATTCTAATGAAAATACTCCCAACTGGCTTTCAGCAGGGTATTCTTCATCGCTAGTGCCTTCCACTAATCTGACATTTTTGCAACTGAACAACATCTTCAATTAGCACGTCAGATTTATTAAAATAGCTGTCACCACTTCCGGATGCTTCAAAACAATACTTACTAGCGCGGACTTTTTTTTTTTTTTTTTTTTTTTGGGGGAGGGGAAAAATCTTTCAAAGACAACCAGGTTCGCTGGATAGTGTTGGATTTCCACCAACTACAAAACCCCTCTACTAGCGCGGACTAGAAAAACTTAAAAGTACAAGATTTTAATATCTTCAAGTAAGCAGAGCAAGAAGAAGCAAAAAGGTAAAAGCACTACAAAGACGTTGAAAACAAAGAGAAATATCTCAACTCGTTCCACAGAAGAGCGAGGAAAAGTTACCAAATGCCTTAAATGTGGAGAAACATTTGAAGAAGACTGGATTTAGTGTTATCAACGCAAACGTTGGGGTCATGGAGATTGCGATTATATAAATTCTTTAGAGATGTTTGCGCTAAATAGTTTTGGATTTTATTTATAATTAGTTGGTGAGAAGAGAAGTAAATGAAGGTTCTATCAAATTTAAAATGATTAATCAATTTGAAGTGTTTATGCACCAAAAGTAACAGACTAACTTTTAGATAATTAATTTTGAAATATGAAAGAATCGGTGACCGTATTCATTAACGATTCGTAGTGATCTTGCATAGAAAACACTAGATGAAAATAATAATAAGAGATATAAGATTGTATAACAGCAATTTTAGAATTACTGATTTCAGAAGAAAAAATTAGCTAGATTAGCGTTTGATTTAGGAAAAATGTTATCACAAAATTGTAACCGTCAAATTATAGTTTAACGGCTTGATCGCTAAAGTAGTTAGGCGGGTGGCTATTGTTGTGGCGGGATGATAGGAGCCGGGTTTGACTTCTCTGGAGGAACGGTGACATTTTTTCGGAGGGTTGAAATCCGGATCGACTTACCATTCGCTGTTGAAAGCAAAGTGATTAACAGTGCGACATTATAAAAGGCGATATGATGCTGTCGCAAAGCCATTTGGACACAATTTACACATACAAAACTACACCACGAGAGTTGCATGATAGCCAGACAAGTAATAAAGGTTACGGAGTCACTGTAACTAAGCACCCAACGCACATTAAAAAAAACGTATTCTAAGCTAACTTTTGCTGTGGAATTTGCCTGTGTGTAAGTAAGTGAGTTCAATGGGTTTGTTACAACACTCTCCCCGTTTATAATGCTGCCTACTTTGCCCCAATAGCGAATGATAGATCAAATATTTCTATAAAATATTTTAAGTCTTGTTTCCCACTAACGAGAGTTACACAAGTAACCCTATCCCATCTCTATCATGTTCCTACGAAAGTGTCCTCAAACCTACATAAGTTCTTTGTTTGTTATACATAAATCCTGGCATATATATCTTGGATATCCGTAAAGTAACTAATTCATTCCAAAGGTTTAGACCTGTACCCTACACTTACACAAGTTTAGATTAACAGCAACAAGTCAAAATCCAGGGGCAGACTCATATATTTGCTCAATACAACCAAATTTCTGATATAACATTTCAGTAATTGAACAAGAATCCCTACTTACTCCCTTTCTTGCACTTAACAGTTCAACTTGGTTCAAATATCAATTCACAGTCGAAAGCAAAAAAAGGAAACAAACAAACAAATTTCTGTCACAGACTTTCTGAAAATGATTTTATGTAAGTGCGGTTTCATCGTCAAACTGTCAATATTTTGTAATGTAAAGTTTTCGTTCTTTTCTACTTTCAGTTATGTCCTTTCAAAAATAAACGTCTTAATTATTGCTTTAGTTCTTCCAACATCAAATCCAATTGTGTACAGATGTGTAAAAAAAATGAGACAACTCTTATGAGCATAAATCACAATTTTTTTTATTCGTGTAATAGTATCTGCCGTGACATAGAGCATATTCAAATTGTTACCAGTTTTCGTAAGTTACACCGGAATATGTTAAATTACGGCAAATAACCAAAGGTCAAGACTACAATTAGCCTACAGGTGTGTCGGCGTTTTATAGGTTGGGCCGTATAGGCATATTTGATAAGTAACATAAATATAGGTGCAACCTATCAAAAGGCATTCTATCGATCGTCATGGCTATGAAACGAGTTATTTGGTGCTTAAGACAAGATTAACGCAAAATAATAATTTTTAATCATCATATAATTCAGTAACAGTATTAGTAAGCCTGCGTGAAGTTAGCGCCCTCCCCCTTTTCCGAAATTCAAAATTTTGAATGTTGTTCCAGGTTGTTCTAGATTTGTTCTAAATTGTTCCAGAATTTTACAGCAAAATATTAAAAAATTATCCAGAAAAGCCGAAAAAACCGTTTTCCAGGTCAGCCCTTCCTTATTCAAAATTCGAAATTTTGACAGTTGTTTCAGGTTGTTCTAGTAGTTCTGAACATTGGTTCAAAATTTGAACCTTCTCACGTTAGTAGTTTATAAAATAATAATAAATAAAAATTTAATTTCGCTAACCTCCCCCTTTTTTTTTTTCGAAATTCAAAATTTTGAGAGTTGTTCCACTTTGTTTTAGTTGTTCTGGACATTGTTCCAAAATTTGACCCTTCTGTTATGTGTAATTTATGAAATAATTGAGAAAAACGAAATTTCAGTAACGCCCCTTTTTAGAAATTCAAAATTTTGAAAGTTGTTTCAGATTTTTCTAGTTGTTCTAAACATTGTTTCAAAATTTTAGATTTAGATGTGGGTAATATTAAAATGTAGTAGATATAGTCCAATAAATACCATGTTAAATACGTTAAATATGATGAACGTTAACCAGCTAGTAACTTATAGGACATTAATTTTTATTAATAAAATTAAGCTTGGTCGTGTACCTGACTATTTGGGAAATTTGTAAAAAACAACTAAAAGTATTTTTGTTGGTGGTATAGCTAATATTAGCTATTGCTATTAGTTGCAAAATTTTAGCCACTTCTGATGCACATTTCACGAAATAATTGAGAAGAACGAAATTTAGTAGACTCCCACCTTGTTTGAACATCGAAGTTGTGAGAGAAGTTTGGACATTGTTTCAACATTTTAGCCTTGTACCTACTAAGCATAATTCGCAAAATAATTGGTAGAAAATGGAATGATGTTGCCTCCCACCCTCCCCCATCGCCCCATCTTTTTAAAGCCGAACATATGAGTTGTTCCAGGTTGTTGCATTTATAAGTCACTTGTTTAATAAAGATAGTCAGAGAAATGATATGATGTATGGTACGTATGTAACATGTATAGTACGTAGTGTATACAGTCGATGACAAGTCGGATACCGGCAAAGTGTTTAAAATATCCTGAAGTCAGTGTGTGAATATTTTTCGTAAGGTATTAAAATTATTATCGCATATATTTTGGTTCCTCGATGGTCTAAATATTTTGTTTCCATTAGTAGGTTAGTATGGTTTTCTTTTCTGTACAGTTTTAGTGTCAAAATTTCGAATTTTGAAAAGGGGGAGTTGACCTGAAAAACGGTTTTTTCGATTTTAAAATTCTGGAACAATTTAGAATAAATCTAGAACAACCTGGAACAACTTTCAAAATTTTGAATTCATGCAGGCTATTAGCAAAGATAACTATAAAATAATCATCTCTGGTTAGTTTTTCCACGTTTCCTCAATATTTTTCCATACTTTTGCAATAGCTTCAGGATAAAATTTGTGATGATGCGATCCCATATATGTATTTTCTATTGCATTCAGATCAGGACTATTACTTGGTCAATTTAATATTTTGATGTTATTATTTGTCATATAAACTACAGGGTTGAATCTTCTATCTACATATTAGCACATGTTGCTCATTCAGACTACCTACCACATTTACAGAAAAAGTCCAATTGAAAGGATGATTTCTGATATAAAAATATGCTTTCAGCAGATGACAGATTCTTGATTCTGCTTGACAAATCCACGCCCTCCTGTCCCCTTGCGTTCATTGTATATCGATTGAAAAACCTTTCCATCAGAGAAAATTACATTCTCCCAAAACATTAATTTACGGTGAAGAAACTTCAAGCCAAAATCAATCCTTTGATTTTTATTTTGCTTCATCTTGTTCAAGAGTTGATATTTTCTTTGGGTAGAAACCCTTTTGTTTTTAAAGAATTCGCTGTACCTCCAACTTAGTTTCTAACTGTCCGAGTGGTGCAGTTATTAACCATAAATGTTGCAGCTAATCTTTACTTGACTGACTATTCTTGTCTGTAGTTGTAAGCATCGTTTGAGTAGGATTGTATTGTTTCTAATGAGCTAGTTGATTATGATTTATCATTGGAAAAACCTGCTATAATTTTTATTTAAATATTTTTGTAGTATCCAACAATTTTTTGTATAAATTTCACACTCAATGCATAGTTTTCCATAATAAAATCCTATTTCGTCATAATTAATCATCAAAAATATATTTTTAGCACAACATATACACACATACATATTATATCAGTACTAATTGTAAGTGGACAACTAGATGCACATGAAACAATATTTCACAATCTAATCTAAGAAAAAAGATGTTTACGTAAAAATCGAATAGTCATTCATTGTTGCCGTGCGGCAATACACCACGTGAACGTGAACTAATGCGTGACAATCGCATTTTAACGAAACTGCGCTGATGTGGTGATCCAATGTTCAGAGAATGCGACAATTTCGACAATCGCATATGTTATAAACATGTTGAACGCTGCATTAGATGAATTTCCTGGCGAAGCAAAATTTCCTGGAACTGTTCTCTCTATGTGTGGGTATCACGCATTATAGATAAAGTGTATTTTTATCGCTGCAGCATAATTAGGTCGTTAAAAATATTAGTATTGTTGACTTTTTACGATTAAACCGAACGATATACGTCGTAAAATTATAATATTTTCACGTTTTGCTTGTTTAGTTTGAATGAATGATTTGTTAAGGAAAAGTTATGTGAAAGGAACGATTCATTAGCTGGAATGAATTTTCAAGACAGAATTGCGTTCCCTGATAAGAATGCAATAACCACAAACAAATAAAAACCTCCTCAACTAAACAATTATAGCTAATTAATTTTATCTGAAGGACATTTACTAGCATCTTAATCAGTTGATTTTATTTTGAGAATGATATTGGAGTCCATATAATTATGCAGCCACAAGAATTCAATTCACAGCACCTGCACAGCGCGGTGACTATTACGTGTGTACTCGATCGTTTTCGTAAAGCAGAGAAGAGAATTTTGTGATATTATGAAACACTTCCATATAGCCAGGAAAAAAAACACCAAAGAAATTAAAGAAGAGTTCACGGCAAATCTGCACCATCATTTCAGACAGTTTGTTTCTGGGTGAATCAATTTAAATGTGGCCGTAGGACTAAGAGCAGGACGCCAAAAGAGGCTACCACTGACGAAATTATCACCATATACAGGATGTCCAGTTTAAAATGTAGTACATGGGGATATTGGAAACCGTTGGAGATACAACGTCGATTTAATGAGAGAAAAGTTGCGTATTCATTTGTCCATGAATAATCCGACATTAGATTTTGAAATTTTTTTTTCATTAGGCAGATACAGGGTGAAAAAGAAAAAAATGCATTTTTGAAAATCTTCCGTAATTTGTCTCCTAAAAGAGATAAATTTGCAAAAGTTGCAGGCTAGGGATTACAAGTGATGAGGATTTTAAAAATGACTTCAAAAAAAATCTAGGTCTACTAGATTTTGCGTGACAATAATCAACTTTTGTTTTTCCTATGGCAGCCATATTGGATTTTAACATTTTTAATATCTTCAAAAAAAAATGCTATTTAATGATGTATAACATGTTTATGTTCAAGATAGTAAAAACATGAAAAATAAGGAAAGTAAGATTTTATCATAGTACGCCGTGATAATAATGTGACATTTGTATTAAACAAAAGCTGTGTGCAAATATCAAATGCAGAAATGTAATTCAGATTTAGCTCCATCTCACTTTTGATCGTTTGTCAAGTCAAAAAAATGGGTAGTTGGAAAGCGATTTTCATGGAATGAGGAGGTGATTGCAGCAGCAATTGATAATTTTGCGGTGTTTGATTCGACCTATTATAGTGAAGGCCTTGAACGACTTGAACATCGTTGGAACAAGTGCATCGAATTACGAAGGAGACAATGTTGACAAATAAATGTAAAAAAATGGAATAAGGTTTCTTCTTTTTACTACTTACCTTAGTTTTTAGACCATCCTCGTATATGTAGGTGTGGACAGATTTTTTGACAACAAGTGTGTTTCAATTTTATGGAAATTGTACAGATTTTTTGACAGCTATTAATTCGGTATAATACATACAACATTATAAATAAATATTAAATAATATACAAGCCACTGAGTAAGAATAAACAAAATAAGTACAGCGCATGAGGTCTTCAACGAATACGTTTAATCGAAAAAGCTAAAATATCGACAACAAAATAATTTCTCATATGTATGTTTAAACCTTAAAGACACTGATTCCTTAGCGTCTATAATATTTTCAATGATAACGTTTTATATGTCGACTGCCATAAGTTAAGAAATGATATATTTTATCTAAAGTTATCGAAAAAGTAATTGCTGTCCAATTGAGCGGATACCTCTCCACAAATAATATCCTTCCACCTACTCAGCCGGGTTTTCGAGCTAACTTTAGTTGTTAGACTGCTCTACTCAAGGTTACTGATGATGTTTTGGATTCGACTGATAGGGGTTTGGTTTTACTCGACTACACCAAAGCTAAGATACTGTTAACCTTGCCTTTCTTCTATCTATTCTAGACTATACATTGGGTTTGATGACACTTCTATCGCTCTATTTCGCAGCTATTTGAGCAGTAATTGCACACAGTCAGTTAGAATGGACAATCAATTTTCGGTAATGCGCGATGTGCACAATGGTGTGCCGCAAGGTTCCATATTAGGTCCTCTCTTATTTACAATATTTACTTCCAATCTTCTCTCTAATTTAAAGCACTGCAATTTTCCTACATACGCCGACGATACACAACTTGGAGACAAGCTTGTTATAATATCAACGGCGACTTGACTATTTTGCATGAAAAGTCATTACGTCACAACCTTATTTTAAATCCAGTAAAATCAAAACTAATCCTCTTCGGAGGCAAGAAAACGTGTCGAAATTTATCTAATGTAGGTATTTCGCGTTAAAATTAATAACGTTAATATCCCAATAGTTGAGAAGGTTAAGTGCCTTGGTTTAGCTATTGATAATACATTTAGATATCGGGATCATCTTTCTAGCTCCATTCGCAATGAGTATGCTAATCTTAAAAAATTATTCCCGCACCGTAATGTCTTTAGTGAATAGGTTAAGTAGAGTCTATGTGAGATCATCATAAAATACTTTCATTGAAAACATCTCCATATCTCTGTTGCAAGATTCGTTATAGAACTGATGTTCAAAACTTGCTAACCAGGTTTCGGGGCAAATTATCACCGCTACCCCACAAGTCAAGCTTATACCAGTCCTCGTTTACTTACCAAATATATGCTTGCTATAATAGCTTACCTGAACATGTTGTATCAGAATCTTTAAATTTGTTTAAAAGTAATTTGCCAAAACTTCTGTTTGCTGAGTATGGGTGTGGTTGATGCATGCTTACCGGATTTTTTTTTGCGTGTGTAGTTAAATTTTCATTTAATGTGCAAACTACAGACTTGTTAATATTTGAAGTTATTGCAGAAAACTAACTTAGCAGTAGTGACTGGTAAAGTACGAAGGCTAAGTTGAAAAGCAGGCTGGCTGAGCTTCGCCTTCAGGTTACGCTAATATTTTGTTTTCTGTTTTGTTTATATATATTTATTTATATGTACATGTGGTTTAGCGTAATAAAGAATATTATTATTATTATTATATTAGATATTTCCCTTGCGTCTTAAGAACTTAATGATGTATTTTTTTCCATTGGTTTGAAGGTTTTCTTTCAATCTTCCTCGCACCACAGTTACCAATGACGAATCATCATTTTCTTGACATCTGCCTGATTTTCGAATCACTCTCATCCTGCCAGAAAAAGCTTTTCTTTTAATTATTTTAATCGAAAACCGTTTTCAATACTTTCCTTTTCTGGGCTATCTGTTAAAATTCTGTTTTTTTTTTGTACTTTTATTGCCGCATTCCTTTTACTTTCTAGATTCAATTTTTGGATGTGATCTGGCTATATGACGCTTCATTATTTGTAATGAAGGGCCAGCAGTCATTAGAGTTTTCACCATAACACCCAAGTCTTCACTATGCGCACTGTCCATAGATTTTTAATTAAAAACTGTAAAAAGACACCATTTGTTTCGCATTTTCACCGGAAAAGTAAGTACATAGTTGTAGTCAAGTTATTTTGTTTAATTGACGTCAAGTCCATAATGCATGTTAACTGTTGAAATCAAATAATCTGTTTTGCCAGTGTTTTTTTTTTCTTCTTCGTTGGTAAATAATTATTTACTAACAAACCTGGACTTATTTTGAAATTTTGTTGTATTTTTTATAATACAAAACTAACTATCAATTCGATTACATCCTTAAAAACTTTCACCCTAGGAGGACGTTTTAATTGAGGTAGATGCTTATTTTTATAAACGGTCGATATTGCCTAAATATCTATAACATGCGGCTCTATTTTGAATCATTGCGTTTAAAAACTCGTACGGTATGTTTACGGTTCGAAAGAAACCTCGGACAGATGCCTGGAACATCCCTAAAACGTACACACATTCCAAAAAGTTCTGTTATAAATAATTAATGCAACATCTAAAGTTACTGAAACGACTTCTGTCTGTTCTTCGATATAACGACAATTTTATTTAAAATAAATTAAATAATCACGTTTCAACTTTTTTTCAATCACCTCAACACTTATTTTTCTTAAGTTTTTGATTATAAATTGCTGAAAAAGGATTTGAAATTATCTCTGTTCTTATGACAAGCGGAAATATTGTAAGGAGACACAATACTATTGATCTTTTCAGATAAATCTTTTATGCACAACAGGGGGATACACTTGTCATTGTAGGGGAGTTTTATGTATTTATGTCAATAATTATATAATTTTTGCAAACATTGTTTAATTAATTTATATTGATTAAGGAGAGGGTGGGAAGAGAAGAAAAGTAACTATTTTGTAACAGGATTCTTTCTGCTAACTCCCTCCACACCCAAGTTATGAAAGACTTCGGAGTGGAGGAAGTTAGAGATTATTATTTTGCATTACAAAGTTAGGGAGTTAGGGGATTCTATTAGAGAGAAAAATCTGCATATTCTTTTAAACTCCATTATTTTTGATGACAAACAGATGAAGGACATCTATAACACAGACAGACATATTAATCCGACAGTGAATGTATTTGTAAGTGTTAAAATTAGATCTAAGTGCTTATTTAAATTAATTCATTAAATTGAGGATTAATCTCGCCATTGCGATATTGACCATCGATTTGTGTATGATGGTTTGTTTCAAACATCCAATTCATTGCCTCTGATCATCTAAATAAATTTTGCGAAAGCGTAGACATCAGTAACAAGGAATTAATAGCTTCATTTGGCTTTTGTTTTAACTTTTTGTTGGAATGTTTACTTAAAGGAAACTGCAATTTTTGCTATCTATTAAGCTATTCTTTCGATAGTTCCTCACTGGATCTCTTGGTGCAATAATAAGTTAGAGTTTTATTATCGCCTTGGTAATGACAGCTTTGCCGTCGATCCGCGTCGGTTTTTAGTAAAAAAAAAAATTTGGTGTTTTATGGGTTGAAGTATTTAGTGTTTTATTCTTTGGATAATCTTCCAAGATCGCGCTGTAGGAGGACTGTTACTGGAACCTGCAACAGAAGAACTGGATACTGCAGACATTGCAGCGGTTTTAGGCTCCAGAACAGGCGAGTTAGCTATTTTATTCTGTTCTATTAGATACTTTTGGAGAGCGTGAAAAATGCTTTGCTACTATTAAGTTCAAACCTCTAAGCATGTTTCTTCTAATAGGAAATCATTTTAAGTCAAGAGGTTTGGATTTAGTGGTGTGGTATGAGTTGGAAGACTGATCATGTGAAAGATAAGTATACTGTTCATTCATTTAAAGCCATTGAAAAAACGAACACAAAATCAAGCCGTGCATGTACTGTCCAGTTATGGTGTTCCAGTATTTTAAACACTGGACGCTATTAATTCATTTTTAGTTCTAAACGTCATTCCTTCAACCTCAATTTTCATTAGCCCCCATATGTTTTTAATTGGACTAAATTCTGGTGAAGCTGCTGGGCAAGCAATTACTTCTATTTGATGTTCTTGCAGCCACGTTCCTATATAGGTACTGTGAATTATGGTATCTTGCGTTGTCTTGTTGAAATCGCCATCCGCCAGGATATAAAACGTTAGCTGTTTCGAGAAGATCCCCATTTAAACCGTTGCAATATTTTGAGCAGTCAACTTTGCCTTGAACAATACAAAAATGAGCTGCACCACGTCTAGATATCGCTCCCCAAACTATTACTTTTACCCGAACTACTTGATCTCTTCTGAAGTATGGTTGGATTCTTCTAGTCAGTTCCAGAACGTTCTATTAGTCAGATATGGAGATGTTTATTAAGTTATCATAACCCATTTATTGAGGCTTTTAAGTCAACAAAAGCCCGAAAGGTGTTAGTTGTATTCGGCTATTTCCAACTCCTAAACGTAGCTATGCCCAAACCATTATCTAGGTATAAAGCGTTTTGACACAGAAGCAAATAAAAAATAACTAATTAGAAGTCACCCTGACTTAAAGGTTTCCTAAAAGGTTCCTATACGAAACATTAGAAAGGTCTCTTCTAGAGCAGCTGACGTGGCAATTAGGTACTATAAATTAATTCATAAAGTACATACCTATGATACCTGATCACTAAACGGTAATATTGAATGTTATTACAAATTCATAAGAATTTTCCAAAACGTGAACGTGACCGAAAGAAGTTAATTCCAACTATAGGTACATCTATAACTCTTTGTTTTCTTTGAAAAATATGAACACAGCCATTAAAAATAAGTAATACACCTATAAAAACTTAATTTACGGTGTACACGCGTTCCTGTCAACGTTCCAAGTATTTCGTCTTAAATAAATTGCTAACATAAACCGTTCGGTTTCACTCGCTAACCTTCCAAAATAATTCCTACAGCACAAACGCTATATTTCCTAAGCAATTAATGACAGTTTCGCGCAGACCACCCGCATGGTACCACCTATAAATAACCAACCTCTCTGTAGCAACAAAATTTCGAAGCCGGCGAATCATCCGCAGCCACCCGAGATTATATTATGTACAATAAAGAGTCGTAAAAGTCTCAAATTCTACCCGTGCAACACAAAATGGAATGTTAAAACGAACACTTTTAGAATCGCCGACGGTCGTAAGTATTCGGTTATGTTCGCGTGACGTCAATAGCGATCCCGGCACCCCATTGGATATGGGCGTGTCCAGTCTCAGGCGGGTCGAACGGGTCGACCATCGAAACAAGCGAGCATCGGGTTTAGTACAAAATCGAAACGCGTAGCGAAACGGATACTTAGACGATTCTAGTCGGATTTACGCCGTGAAAAAGCGTCGGATCGCCGCGATTTTTGCGGTTATGCACTGTCGGGGATGTAACGGTGATCGTGTGAAAATCTCGTCCCGATACGATACCGGGAACACGGAAAAATAAGCCGCAGAATCGATTCTATTTTAACATGCAATACTCTATGGCAGTATGTAGGCGATGTGCTATGTTGCCGGTTCGCCGGTGAGGACCGCTCGCGCGGTTGCCACTTCGGCTACACGGCTTTTTTTTCTACCCGACGCAATGTGTTCATCGTCGTCGTTTGTTTTCGTACGATAAAATCGCGATTTTCGTCTGTTTTCTCGCCCGGTTTCTTGACGACAGGTAAGTTTGAAACATTGACAACACTTCTAATATGTTATATCGTTATTATTTGTGTATTCAGTGTAGGAAATATCGGGAAATAAGGCAGTTTATTAATATTTTTATCGATTAAACATATTTTCGTTTTAAAATAGTCGAGATCTCACAGCTGTTACGGTAAATTTTACTTGTGTAAAATTCAATTTATAAGATTTAAGAGGAATTTGATATTTATGTTTGTTTTAGATAGATTTAATGGTAAAAATTGCGTAATTCGCCGAAATTTAGGCAAAATTATTACTGATATTCTATTTTTCAGGTAAAAATTGATCGTTATAGTTTAATTTATCTTTTGTTTCCATTATCAGAAGAACTCTATTAAATTTAACGAATCTTTGGCAGAATGTATCATGGAGATCACTAAGAAGCTTGCTCTTTTTAAAGCAAATCATGTCTTGCGATAGTCAATTTTATTCCTTTACAATTATCTTTAAATATATGCACTTTTTAGTGCAATCAACTGAGAAATATTGAACCACAACTATTATCATCTAAGGTATTTATAAGAAACAGAAACAAAATTAAAACAAACACATATCCATATACATTAACCCAAAACTCAAACAAACAAACGTAGATCGCCAGGCTAGTGAACACAGCGCGAGTCTAGCAAGCGATCCAAACAAATGAAGAAGAGTAGTCTCTCTCCGATAGTCGTTTATTTACAATATAACTCTACAACATCGCGTGTTCCACATGTATTCAAAGCTATATCGTGCCAGTATACCCATCCTTTTCAAATCGACGCCCGAAATAGCATCTATCCATCTCGCTCTTTCAACAGATTCATTTATAATCCAACGAGAACCAAATTACTATTCTCTCCCGTCCTTGTCTAGCGCGTCTGGTAGTCGTATCTCACCGCTTTCATCTCAGCATGCCATGGAACGTACCCGTTTCTGTCCTTAACGTCGTCGCATCTCTTTCCGGCCCTCATTTTCGGCCGTATAGTGCCGCCTTTGTCTATCGAGAGGTTAGAACGAGGGGAATACGAGGGAAAAAATAAAGAGATCGTAGTGGCAAGGGCTCTAAGCGCCAACTTTTCCTACAATACAGCTCGCTTCTCTTGTACAATCTTTTTTTATACTTTTACACGTATATATTTGAAAATTTAAGAGTGCCACGACGCGGTGGCATATCTATGTGGTGTATGCGCAGGGTGCTAATTTAGTTTTAAGTTGGTACTACCTGGCTATTGCGTTATAATTTTCGAAGGGTCTTTTAGGGTGATGTATTTGCTGTTTGAAAATTTGATTTCGTTTCGTTTAGGTTTGAATTTCGCGCCAAACTTTGACATTATTAAGAACTACATAATTTCGACATAAAATTTAAGAATAGATAGGTACTACTGATGAAGGGCTTTAACTGTTTGAGTAATACATCGATCTAAACATTTTTGGGACATCTTGACGATTGCACTTACTCTCACTCAGAGACTTGTTGCCAACCCATACATCTACGGCAACATTCTTTGGATTTGCTGGTGAAAGGAAAGAGGCCAACAACACCATTATAACTATGAACTAGGATAATGTGCTTCATCGTAACTTACGTTCTTCGTCGTTGTCTTCAGAAATTGTGTCAGTCAGACTTTCCACGAAACCATTTTGTTTATCTTCAGACAAGTCGCTAATAGTATTCTTGTTGCTTGTCCATTATTTCCGGTATCTAGACACAAATCTTCGTAAGAAACTGATTTGCCTGCATTATGCAATTCCATGAAGTTTCATTTATAGTTTCTGGGATATAATGTTCTGCTCTAGTTGAAGGCAATCTTTTAATAACCTGAAATGGATTGGACAGAATTGTGGAGAACAGATTATGGGTACAGATTGATCTTGAAAGTTTTGTATTTTATAGTCTAGAAGGATGTTTCTTTATAACTTCTAAAAAAGCGCAGAATAGCCCACATCTAGCGATTATGTGGCATGGGTCGTGTTGTTATCGGAAACAAATTGAACCGAAATTGAAGCCTTGAAAATGTTGACAAGATGCTGGTTGGTCCTCATCAAAATATAGAATGATACTAGAAGGGACGTTTCCTAGACTTTTTTCTCGGCAGTTCTTTGAGATTTTATGTTTTCGCTGGTCTAAGGCCCAATCTTTATGTAGGAGATTTTTGTCTTCCCGTCCTAAATCAGATGTTTTTTAACTACCTACCATTTTGAGATCCAAGCCAATTAATGAGTCGTCAAGCTCTTTAGTAGTAGTATACTCTTAAATTTGTTTCATAGGGTTTCCCAGAGTTGCCTCTTTATAACTTAACTGTCCTCCGCAGATTGCTTGCAAGGTATTTTCTAACTTGTTTTAATCTAAATTTTTAGTAGCCAGAAAATGCCATAGTAACTATCAAATTAGTGACAGAACTCTTAACACTCAGTTGTAATGGAGCTGTAATCTGAAATATTGCGATTGAAAGGCACCTGGCCTGAACACCCAGTTCTAAGAAAATCTGATGTAGCAGTAGATATAGGAGCTAGTTAGTATATATTCCCACCGGACTTCTCCATATGGACATTTCTGCAATAATTTTCAAGAACAGTTCGCAGAGTACGTACTGTTTTGAGAAGTCCCAATTTGGTTCGTAAATGAACTCACAACGTCAGTATTTGATAACATTACGCTTTCGAGAATATCTTTGTAGGCCTTCAAGCGAATCTATCCCATTAACAGAAAACCATCCCCAACCATGATATGACCAGCATCCTTCCATTTTAATACAAAATTCTATTTGGGAGCTGTTGCCTTTTTGAACTTCTTACAAGTGTTATGCCATCAAATCCAAACGATAAATTTGCAAGCCAACTTGAACAATACAATTTTAGAGCTGATTTGAATGGATAGTATTTAACTTCTCTCACTAATAAACTACTGTCTTCTGAGACTATTTTGATTGATTTTAGGACATTGTTTTTGGCAGTTCTTTATTTAGAACGGCAAGTGTTTTATCCGCTAATGTATATATTCAGGTGAAAGTTCTAGAATAATACGTATGTGGTAATCGCTTCAATTATATGCACTGGAAGCCTTTTTATAACGAAATCTGAAGTGTTTGTGCAGTCTCCTAAAATAACGGAATTGAGTTTTTGGAGTACTGCAGGGAGAACTGTCGAATCCGAGTTCCTATTGGCTAAATTACTTCACCACTAACTTCTGTCCTTTTCTGAAAGTTTTGTATTGATTATACTTATACTGGCGTTGTGGTGGTTCATTTTCTTGTTGATTTTTTAAATTAATCTTTTAAGTGAGTTATCTTATCTAGTTTTGTGGATATTTTATAAATTTGTAGATCTGATATCTGAGTATCGAAGATTATAGTCATATTTTCTATGTTTGAAGATTCACCGGTTGATTGCACATTATAGCCTTTAAAAATCTATTGCCTCAAATGACACTTTTGCGACGTCATCACCAATTTGTCAACTTCTTCAAAACTAGTTTCAGAGTGCAATACTATTTTAGAAGATGTCGCAAAATCAATTTAGATGGCAACAGTTGGTGAAAAAGTTCTGTCATTAGTCCTATAGCAAGAGTATCAGTATTCTCACTTACAATCAAGTTTTGTAAATAAACTTAATCACCAGGTGAAAGTTAGAGCTTCAGCAGATTCTTTTTGTACAAATGATCAATTTCTCCCTGCTATACTCCCTTTATACGTCGGATGAAAGCAAGAGTTGTAGTGGTAATCCTACAAGCATTACAGCTTAGAAGCCATTGCAGCTGCACCTACCACAGATTTAAAGAAAAATAGTACTCCTAATTGATTATATAGTTAGATAGTTATAAATTAGTTTTGTAATGCCATTCTTCAACACATAGCATAGAAAATACTGTTTTTAACACATGAGGCATAAAATAAGTACAACATATAACTGTCATAAATTTGGCAAGTATGCATACATATGATACCCGTCAAAAATCTGTGGTCTTGGGCTTGGAAAATGGCGCTTACATCCCTTATAATTACTCTTGTAATTAACAAGATACAGAAACGGACTACAAAACGTGTGTGCATATTTGCAGAACTACCTACGTCTTGTACTGTCCTCTGATGGTGCTTTATGTAACACATTTTAATAATTACTTATTGTTTATTATTACACAATACAACACAATTTCAATCTATGATGATGATGTTTATGCAGACTATAAAGCTAGCGTTAGTTGTTTGCGTAACTTGCACGACTTTTTCTACGCTTGGATTGTCCATCATATTGGGCGTTCATAATTGTCAATTTTTTGCTGCGTAATAAAAAATAAATATGTGTGTCATATACTATACATAACGTTTGAATGCGAACATGTATCGCATCTATTTATAATCATACATTAGTCGCAATGTGAATGTTAATATGTGCTAATCGAGGTGAATTGATGGAGCGCAATAGATTACTGCAAAAATAATCATACATCAAATCTAAATCTTATTTACTATGAAGCAAGACATAATAAAACAGTTCGATTAGCGTTAGTAATTAATGTAAGTAGCGTATTTTATTTGAGGTTACGTCAGACGGTGATGCTACCGAAAACGTAGCAAGATAATCGTTACTGTCAACCGCATTATATTAACCATATTGTCAGTATTTTTTCGAAGGAGCTTTTTGAACACTAAACACTTTAACCCGCGATAATAAAACTCAGTTTTATTAAGTTTTTGGTGTTTAGTGGATTGAATGTTTAGTGTTCTACTTTTGCACCAAGAGATCAAGAATTTTGAGAAGCTTTTTTATGAATACAGCTGCAATTGTTTCTGCAGACCAAATTATCGAGACCACGCTTTACAGATTTTTTTCCAAACTAACTCTGTGTCGTACAATTGGAATTCAACACACAACTCTCACTCCTCATGTTCCAAATTGGTAAAAGCGATTTGTTTTGGATATCTATTTAAAAAATTGTTTTGCATGCTGATAACAGTTATATCAGTAGGGAGATATCTGAGATTACGAGTATGTTCTCGTCTGTAATGCGATATGCAGGGATTATGGGATTCTATTTGCTCATATATATCTCCTTTCACTCTATTCTGTTTACAGACGACAAATTTCGGTTATCTTTGGAGCTGGTTGAAATTTCTCCATGACAGTGTTGCTAGGAACTAAATTTACAAATCAATTTTTAGACTTCTTAAATCTTACTGTGGTTAAGAAAAAAAGTTCGCACACTTCTTTGTTTGTATCCGTAAGCGATAACGTATGGAAGTAGGCAGAAATTAAATTTTTTTATTGAGAATATACTTGAATCGTTCAAAATAGATGATCCAAAATTGTATAATTGATCCTCTTTCTTTGTAATTCACTAATTTGCCTGCATTTTTCCAAATCATGATATGAGAGGATGTTTTTGTTTAAGGCTTTCAAGGCTTCCTTCTCTATTTTGTAAGAAGTTGGTCAGCTAAGTAAGAAATTTTATTACTTCTGGTCCATTATTATTATATACTTTTTCATACGGGGATAACTAATCATAATTATTCATTTATATAAAATATTCTAACAAACTTTCTATAAAACCCAAGCATAATGTTCACGTAACACCAACACCAAAACATTTAATTAATTACTCTGGACAACTGTTTCGATATTCAATTAATGAGTCGTGAGCCTTAGAAACATGTGTCCCGAGCAATTCATTAAATGTTGTGGTGCTCGTGTTACCGATTTTTTTATCTGTCACTTTTTTACAACTAAATAGTAAGAGCGAAGCAAAAACACAGCAATTTCATGAGATTTACTATCCTTTTATAGATGCTGTATCCTTATTTAGCCGAGTGTTATCATATTGTAGGTTAAGGAGTTTTTGGGAAAGTGGAAATTACTTCTTTATGACCGTTTTATTGTATTCTTGAGTGTGGTTTGGTTTTTATGGGTTACTATATTTAAGAACGTTGTAAGATTACATTTATTCATTTGGATTTATTGACATGTCATACGTCCTTGCAAAATGCATTTTTCAGCATATGAAACATTTTTTTCCATATACAACGCATCTGTCATATTCGTGCCTTATTTCACCCTTTCTGCATGTTCTTGATATTCATTGATATAGGATTAGATAAGATATTGGTTTCCTTGGAATTATTACAGGCTTTTTAACTATATTCATAGAGAAGCCCCTCTTCTGAAAAAAAAAAAAAAAAAAAAATTATCCATTGTCACCTCCCGAGTCTTCTTCCAAATTTTCATTCAAAGTTTCACTTTCAGTCTCATAATTTGCACTACTTTCATCTGTTTCTGTTTAAAAAATAATATGGTTATGACATTTTAATATATTTTTTTATGGTTTTCACATTTTGATTTATCTTTTTACTCCTCTTAATGTACTTCCTTCATTTAATCGTCAATGTGTTCATTAAAATTCGAGAGAACCCATTTTATGCCGTCTTTTAGAGTACGTTCCGATTGATCGCGAGGAAGTTCTTCTTGAAACTTTTTTTTATGTATTTCTAGGCGACTTCTTTAACGCGATGTTTAATATTTTCACAATTTTCTGGAAAGGATTCGATTGAATTTTCATCAATCGAGTAGTCAATCTCCTATTATTTAACCTGTTCTGATGCAATAGTTCTTCTAAGTTTATTGGACGATTTTCCGATTCTCTTTGATTGATCCATGGATTGGAATTTCCGAGATCGCTTTCTAGAGACCAAACGATCTCGAACCTCACATGACAATTTTAACAAAAGCTCTTTATATTTGTTAGAAATTCTAAACAGTTCTGGTTTTTTTTTTAATTCAAAATATAATTTTTAATTCAAATTCAACCAAAAGTTGCGCTAAGTCTTGAAATTTTATTCTGAAGATACTTTCAAAATGTCTTATCGAAGCTTAGATAGGATTTTCATTTTGATCTTCTTGCATTTTAAAATTACAATCCAGGAATTTTATTTATTGAACGGTATATTTCAAATACTTCTCTATGGTTAATGTATTAATAATAATGACATTGAAGGGAAGTAACCACACATGTTAAAATTATGTTAGAGACTAGAGAGGTATTATGGAAGTTGTATTTAAAAAAATTATTTAAATGGGAGAGCCCATGTTGCAAATATATACTGGCTACCTGTGCTCTTCTATTTAACATATTTCGTATTACTTAACAAGTTAGAGAAACTCTGTTTAAGAATATTTGTAATAGATTATAATGAACTTATAGATAGATAGACTTGATTCTAATTGCAATTCTAAGTGATATCAACAAACTGTTTACGCAAGCGCAGTACAATGTTTGTTTAATCCTCGTACGTCATCAATTTTTTTGTTTTACATTATGCAAGTTTGTTTGACATAAAATTCTCAAACAAAATATGATAATGTAAAATAGGCTTTAGATCATTAGATCATTTCATCTTATCCACGATCTTAATCCTTCTTGGCCTAATAACAACAAAAATAATAAAATGTATTCACTGTTTCTTTGAAATACTGGAAAGCATTATATATCTTCAAAAAGGAATAATTTTCTAGAAATCTCAATGTCCGACTTCACTGTCCACTAAGAATAAACATATATAATTTCGCTCCTTTGGCCTTCTGAGAAATCGCATGTAATTTATACGATAATGTACAGTAATGTGGATGTAATGTATAGTAATAGACATGTAATGTACAGTAATGAACATTTAATGTGTGGTAATATTCAGTACTGCATTTACTCTAATATAATGTATAAGAATTGTCTAGTAGTGTGCAGTACTGTCTCTAGTAATGTTTAAATTTTGTATTAGTACTGGAGAGAGTGAAACACCCCTCGGAAGTATTAGTTATTAACGATCTGTTGTTTGGTGTAATTACTGGGTATACTTGTTTACTTTTCATTTCTCTCACTCTCTTTATTGGTATAAATTAGGTGAAGGATAGGGTTATGTAGAAGAACAGATGCTGCAAATAATTGTAATAATATGAACATCGCTTCATTTTCAATTATATCACATTATTAGAAGCTGTAATTTATATTTTGGGTTCAATATGACACTGTCTTTTCAAAAAGATATGCTAGTAAGTGTTCTGACTCCTCTATCTGGTTAATATTGTTAAGCAATGGCGCAAATCCTCGTAATAGTTGTAAGTAATGGGGACAAAATAATAGCAGTAACATTAGTAATTGCAAAGAAAACGCAAAAATATTGTCAAAATATTTACTAAATAATATAAAATAAACAGACAATTAATATTTTGTTGAGTGGCCCCTATTTTTTAATATTGCTTCACATCGTCGCAGCATACTATCCACCAATCGTTGACAGCGTTCTGAGGTGATGGAATACCAAGCAGTTTGAACAGTTTCCCATAATTGTTGTTGGGTTCTTAGTTTTTCTTTAGAAATTGTTTCCTTAACATCCGTCCACAAATTCTCAATAGGATAGAAGTCTGGAGATTGTACTACCAACTCCAGGACCTCAATTCTATTGTGAAGTAACCAGTCCTTTACTCTTCGGCTGGTATGTTTAGGGTCGTTGTCGTGCATTAAAACCCACTTTAATGGCATATCCTCCTCAGCATAGAGCAACATCACCTGCTCCAGTATTTGAACGTATCCTTCTTGGTTTAAAATGTCTTTTATCCAGTATATGGGCCCTGGACTGTACACACAGAAAAGTGTTTACTAAGACTTACTTAATTTAAGTAATTCTCATTCTCCTATATAAGCAAGAAGGTATCGTTTTCTGTGAAATATTTCACTTTCTTGGAAATCCAAAGATATATTTTCTTGAACCAAATAACTCTCCATTCAATATAGGTACTACTTATGCACTATGAGGTGCATGATAACTATAAGTTTAAAATCAAGAAATTTTTTGCTTGAACTTTTTGATTTTTTAAGAAAAACATTTACTGTTGTGAAGAAAAGTCATCGTCTTGTGTCAAATAAGTATTCTTGTTCCAAGAAAGAACTTACTTCTCTGAAGAAAATGAATGTAAAAAAGTCAACTTTCTTGGCCTTAGAAAACATTTTTCTCAGTGTAATAAGAGAAACGCCCCCAAATCATAATTTTTGCACCTCCGTGTTTAACAGTCTTTAAAGTATGCTGTGGACGATAAGGGGTGTTGGTAGGTCTTCTAGCATATGTTCTACGTCCTTTTGAGCCAAATAAGACAATTTTGCTCTCGTCTGTCCAGCGAATATTGCGCCATTTGGTATAACTGGCCATTTTACATAAGTCTGCGTCTAAGATGTTTTTTTTTAAGTGGAACCTTCCTTGGACTTCTAGCTAACAGATCATTCTTTTTCAGTCGTCTCCGGATTGTTCTGACAGACACATTTATATTATGTTCTTGTTTAAGTGTACTGGCTGTTATAAAAGGATGTGCTTTAGCATGTCGTACTATCAAATTATCTTCACGGAATGTAGTTTTTCTTTTGCGACCACGAGTTTTACTTGTTTCTCGATATCGTGCATTTCTAATCATTTTCGGCGAACAGTTTAATAAATCTTGAATAAATTGATACGTTCTTCCCTCTTTTCTTAGTTTTAAAATTAACTGCCGCCTCTCTTCGCTAAAACAATTTCACACAAAGAGTATCGAATACTAATGAACGTAGAATAAAGTATAACAAGAAATAAGCTGTTGTAAACTACACAAACTGACGATCAGATTAGTACTGCTACTATTTTGTCCAAATACAATACATACTAGGTTTGTTTTGGTTCAGAAGTCAGGATTAGTGACAGAACTGCGCAGAACGACTGCGCAGAATATTGTAATTCTAGACTAATCCTGAATTCTTAATAACCAAAACACTTAGTTTTATTTTTAGCAGCCTAGTAATATAACCTAGGGAATTTTATCTAAACTTAGTAACCAAACAGCAGTTGTCACTCGTGTCGATGAACGATGACAGGAGCGATAATATTGCTATTTACCATGATGATATTCGCCATTTTCACATAAATATATACATATAAATAAATTTATGAAGAAGTCTTGCCGAAATCACAATAAAATTATGGTTTAGGTGCACCAACTGACATCAACTGCGACATGTGGTCTCAAAAACTGTGTACACACTCACGGCGCATGCTTGGGATTATTTATTCAGAATCAGTACCTACTCTAGAGCAAGAACTGCTAGGACTAATCTAGGTCGGTTCCGAACTAATTCACAAAAGCAACCAAAACAGAGAATCGGGAATTGATAGTCAGTTCTGAAAAAACCAAAACACAATTTTGCAGTTACGTCTGCGTAGTAATCCTAGAACCGTCCAGAATGCGAAACCAAAACAAACCTACTGTAACATAAAATGAGGGACTTCCCTGATAGTTTCAGAAAGAGTGTGTCTTTTTAATGTTCTTGTGTAGTGTTATCGAGTCAGAAACCTCATGTATAGATGGCACGACTGTTCCAAAAAATTGATAAAACTACCGTCAACAGTGTTCATAGTTTCACACTGCTATTATTTTGTCCGCTACTATACATATGTAGGTACGTACCTACTAAACATTTTTCGTTATGTTGTTAATGTTAGAAATACAGAACAACGTTTTGATTTTCAACACTTTTAATACAAGAAATTTTGATAAATTTTTGTTAATTTATTTATGAAATCATAGATTTTAGTTTGCTTTTTGTAATGATACATTTTGAAAAGTTGTCTTTCTCAACAGAAATAACTGTCCATAATGCTGTTCTCTTCACTCCACTGCATAACCGTATACATAGTGGTATGATGACACAACATCATCATTGTCATTATTAGAATTTTCCTCCACGATTTTATTAATTATTTCCTCATCCGTTATGATAGTATCTTTGAATTCAATCCATTCTTCAATGTCGTGCTCACTTAATTTTGTAGTTTGAGCTATTTTTAACCCACGTATTAACCCGTCCAAACGCAAATCGTCTTCGGAAATCTTCTTCACTATCGTTAATATGCATAGATAACCACAAGTTCTTCCAAGAGAAAGCGGTTGCTTTTTTAGGCACACCATTCCACGATTCTGTAAGTATGAACACGACATCTTTTAAACTGATTTCTTTTAAAGTTGTTTTCGATATCATCTTCCCTACTTTTTATTTTATTTTTATACTTTTTTATAATGTTTGAATTATACCATTTGTTGACTTTAATTCATCATTTGGACTATGACACGGAAGCATTATCTAACGCCACTCCTCGGACACTTTTCATCCTGTGACGTTTACTTCTTTTCTGTGGACATAAGTTTAGTTTGTTAAAGCACATCAAAATAAGCCACTCTCATCAACGTTGTATATTTGTTCAGTGATTAGACTTAATTCTTAAACTTGACCCACACCCACTATCACATCTACGGTCAACATTCGAATAGCATATTGTTCTTTGAAATTGAATAACCAACCTTTGCTAACAAGAAAATCGCTTTTCTATTTTTTCGTAGAAGAAAAACGTGTTTTCCCCATCTTTATGTCCTCCCATTTTCATAGGACGATCCCATTATCTCATCAACAATTTTATAAAGTTGGGTAATTCCAACTGCAAAAATCGTTTTCGCTAAAAAGTTTAAGGCCACTCTTAAAAGTAAACTGCAAGTCTGAAATTTACCCAAGATCTTATAAGATGGAACTTAAATTAAACATCATATTATCTGACCAGAAGAAATTTAACTTGGACGGGCCTGATGGTTACAAATATTATGGGCACGATTTAGTTGCGGAAATCATGCCAAACACTGAAGTTGCGATGTGTCAAAATTTTAGTGGTGGCAGTATAAAGATTTGGGCCGTTTTTACCCATAATAGTTCCGATAGACTTTGGTAAACAATTGCCAACGCAAGACTGGATATTTCAGCAAGATAATGCAGCTATTCATAATTCGAGGCAAACAAAGGAGTAGTTTCATTAAAAGAAAATCACTTTATTACAATCGAAATTTCCCATCGAAAATCTTTGGGGAATATGCCAATAATAAACAATACATTGACCAAATTGATAGAAGGATGTGAAGACCCGGATGTTTTAAGTTATTTTGAAGAGAGGATCTAACACTAACAACTAAGTTTAGAAAGAATTATAATTTTTGTGTGTACCATTTTTAATACGCATAGTACTTAACGTATTAATAACAGTCTTGTTTTGTTGATTTTACTTCCGCATATGATCGTCAGAATTAATAATAACTACTACTATGTTTTATAATTCTTCCGCCTAAAAATTACTTATTACAACGAACTTCTTATTAAGCCTATGACCTTTTCTACAACGACTTTTGACTTGGCCACCCATGGAGTCGTCACTTAATTCCACTAAAACATATTCAGCCGTTATTCAGCGTCGTAAACATCCTTACAATTAGATTCTCCTAGGCGCCTATAACCACTGTTGTTATTTCAGAAAACTGGTTAGTCTCGCACAGTGTGTTAGATCAATAGCATATACCGTGTCTATGCTTTGGATTACGTCCTCCGTTGTTTTGTAGTATTACGTTTTAGTGCGTGTGTCGATATGTTTTGGATATTTTTAGATCAAAGGAATACACGCGCGCTACTAAATTACGCCGCCTTGAATACTTTCTTAGATCCTAGCATAGATGGCGTGCGAAAAAGAAACTACGTTTCACGAAGTGTTAATTTATGTTTATACAGAAATTCTAAATTTGATCTCACATAAACGAAATACCATATTTGCATTTCATTAGCAATGGTGGCTTCCTTTTTACTTCACTTAAATTCCCACACTCACTTATCTTAGATCCTCTCATACAATGGGTGCAATCTAAGAAGTTGCGGGGATGACTGACGTAACGATTACCGTACTACCAATAGGGGTTCAGATTCGTCGTCGGTTTTTTTCCCCATCCTCTAAAGGGGGATCTCTTTCTCGCGGGTTTTCCGGAGTTTGTTTCTAGGCAGCGGAAATGAACGTTGCGTGAAGGGGTTGTAAAGTGGCGTTTTAAATTTTTGATGAACTTGCAGTGAATCCTCTTCAAGGTTTTGTTCTGGAACGTTAATGAAGGGTTTGCGATCCGTATTAGATTGTTTTCGAGTGTTTCTAATTAGTTAAATTAGTTTAGAATTGTTCATTCCTTAAATGGAAGACAGACTTTAATCTTTTATATCGTTAATTCCCAATTTGATTATCTCGAATGAACGACAAACAAATAAAGCTCCCATTATCAGCTTGGGTTTTATGGAGCTATTTTCAGTAGAAGTTGATAATTAAGGAATTGCGACAACTCCTTACTAAATCAATGAAAGAGAAAAGGATTTTCTTCTCTTTCATTCGTCCTTCTTAATTTAATAAGTTATTTAAATTTTGCAAATGGTAAACACTATCAAGTGTATTAAAAACAAGCATTTCACTTTACTTACAACAAGTGTGTGAATTGACCGCTATTTACCGCTTAGCAGTGTCCTAACTATCCATACTCGCATCTTTAAAAACTGGAGTTGGAAGGAGCACCATCCTGCTGGAACTAAGTAGTGTTGAAATTTTACCAATCACTTCCCCAATCACTAAAAGTGTATTACATGATAGTTATTGCTATTTGAAAATCTCAATTGAAGAGGTTGGGGCGTTTCCCGAAGAGTATGTAAAAAAATTGGCCCTCTCAGAAGATAGATCCTTTTGAAAACCTATAAGAAGTCCAACCAATTTGTTCTTTTCTTCAATTGTAATTGTGCGTGAAAATGGTTCTGCGCAGGGCATGAAAAAATATTGATGTAGAAGAACGATTCGTACACAGGAAGTCTTGAATAAGTCAGAACTGCTTTCACTAGAAGTCGTTCTGGTAATCACCTATCACTTCCTCTAGGAATATCCAATGGAGGTCTTTACATAATTCTTCATAACGATTCGAAATTTCATCCTTAACAAGTTGACTGCCAAGTCTTTTTTCATATATTGCCTAACACTGAAACTGATGGCATGTCAGACTAACTCCATGAAATTAGCCATATAAAAGTAGTAAATACATAGCTGTGAATAAGTGAACAAAATGTTTTATGCAAATCGTTTAAAACATGGGATAGCCGTAAAAGAAAGAATGTTTGGAGAACCTTAAAATATGAATTTATTTCAATCTAGATCCAGATTAAAAAAAACAATTAAAAGACGTTTTAGCTATTGGGTCCTTGTCGAAATGGAGTAGCTGTAGTCAGTGCTACTACAGCTACTCCGTTTCGTAAATTTGATTAAGCAGTGTGTGAAAAGAACTGGAGTTGTACTTCATCAACATTTCTTCGATTATAGTTTCTCCAAATTCTGTAATTGTCATTTTGTTTCGTTTGATTTAGCCATGGAGAGATAATGCGTTTACGACAGAAACATTTAGCAAAATATCAAAAATTAATTTACGATACCACTTCTTCATTGATCGCCTGTTGAATGAACCTTATGAATTCATTTGATCGGACAGATTTATAAAAGATTTTCCCTCATTGTAATCAACTACTACCTTTGGTTTAATTTTGTCAGATCCTCTCTGTGTCCTCTAAGTGTTCCTTTGTAGTAGTTTTTCGGCCAAGGGTATACTTACTATTATAGCAGTTGTCTGTAAATAAGGTTCGTTCGAAATCTAAATAATGCTTTATCAATTCAACATCAATTGGTGAATTCGATCATGTAAATGAAGGTGGCGCTTATGCCGAAAAATAAAATTTATCAAGTAGTACTAAGTAATTACAGACCATGAGTACCACAACAGGTGATTTGAAACATTAAAAATATTTCCAGGTAAATGGCAGCAACTATAATTTCAAACAAATAATTAAAAAAATATTTCTGTGGTCTGTAGAGTCTGTACACTAGACAAATGCTCACAACGTTTTGGTAAGATTAGTGAGTACCTCATCTGGCATTCATGGCAGTCAACCTGTTTATCGAGAATGTTTAAATCGTTTAATTGACAGACGAAGCAAATTTTCATTTAGATCGCGGTGTTAACAAACAGAACTTTGGATATCGGAGAGCTGAAAAATTGTTTATAAAGAATATCTATGATCCAAAGGTTGTTGTGTGGTGTGGTATAGGATGATTTGGTATCATTGGGCCTGATTTTTTAAGGATGAAAATAACCGTTCTGTAATTGCTAATTTCCTACAAAAACATGTTAGAAACATTTCTCATCTCCGAACTAATTAGACAGACATTATTAAATGTTGATCCGTTATTCGAACAAAATGGAGTAACTGCTCACACAGCCATGAGACTCCATGAAGATTCTGCAATTTTAATGACCGTATTTCATCTGTAGGACTGTTTGAAGGCAAAGGTCTTGGCAAGTTAATTTGATGGAGCGGTGGGAAAAATCAAGACAACTTTAAGTTAGCAATAAATCTAACAGAATTACTTGTATATTTAAGCAATAAAAGTTTTTTTATTTGATTTAGAAGAATATGGGAGAACCCTGTACACATATATTTCAACATTCCACTCAAGGATATTTTATTTGAATTAAACATTAAGTAATTTAATACCAGTTAACACAACTACTTTTCTCATCACAAATAAATTATTTTTTTTAGCGATTGTATTAATTTCCAGTAGATGTAGGTACATTTTATAATGTGGAGATTTATAAAAACCGAATTTAGGAAATTTCAACAGATAGACTGTTTATTAATAGATGACGGGTGAAATAAGATTGTCAGGATCAATGACTTTCATGCACTTCTAACGATTGAATTCGGACCAGACCAGATTGGTTCTTTTCATTAATTCAATCATGATCATCTGCAAAAATTAAGGTCATTCATAAATATGAATAAAAATAGCTGTTTGTTTGTGGCATCACTTTTGCATTCTGCTGCAATCTATATGATGAACATTTCATTTTTTGGTAATGTAAATCTAGGTGGGATTGAATACATTCACATGATCTTACGTCATATATTTTTTAAGACTACTACTACTACTAAGAAAAACTCATATTGTTGTATGGTCCTGCGATTTGTTTTTTTGCGGTTAGATTAAATTATTTAGTAGCGCTTTTCTTTCTTAAGAACAGTAACCTCACTAAATATTGCATACATACAGATAATCGATAAGAATTCATCATTTGCTATCTGCTCAGAATTAAATCGTCAAGTAACACATTAATCTTGTACAGTGAGGTAAATATTAGTTTATACGCAAAGCATTTTCTCAAAAAAACATAGAGGATATAGTTTTGAACAATGGCTACTATGATGTGAGTCATATATGGCGCTATTAATATGCAAGTCCATTCATGCTTTACTTATTAAAGCGAACGTTATCATTTTACTCGCAACATTCGCGAAATGAAGTGAATGAAGTGAAGAAATTGCCCAAATCCAAATATTGAAAACTTTAAAAGTGTCAAGCAGAGAGATAGCGCGCAAAATTGAAAGATTCAAAGGTGTGATGAGGAATCTTCCTAAAAAAGATGAAAATTACGGGGAGAAAAGGAAACACTAAAGTTTTGGCAAGACAGAGAGGCCAAATACGACATCAAGCAACAAAAAATCGCTTAACAGCAAGGCAAAAAAGAGAAAGATTAGAACTGCCCGTAACAAAGCAACACATTGCACACCTTCTCCGACACTCTAGCGGTGTAAGATGGAAGAAAATCCAAGGAAAGCCGCATTTAACAAAAAGTCTTAAAAGAGCACGTTTGAATTTCGTGCAGAAATACATGACGTGGGAAGATGAATGGATGGTTCAATTTAGATGGACCTGATTGTTATAGCTGTTATTGGTACGATCTAAAAGATAAGAAGTTAATGAGATCAAGACGAAACTTTGGGGTGGTATGAATGGTCTGGAGCGTATTTAGTTATCGAGCAAAACTGCCTGTGTGTTTTATTACCACTCGAATGAACTCATAGAGTATTTAGAAGATTACTGTGATGGAAAATGAATTCATTTTTCAGCAAGATAATGCTGCTATTCACGTTTCCAAATTATCAAAAGAGTGGTTCGACTAGCTAGATATCATCTTAATAGAATAGCAGCATGCAGCCCTGACTGTAACCCTATAAAAAACCTTTGGAGTGTCTTAGCTTCAAGAGTTAACGTCAACGGGTGACAATTCAAGACAGCGAATGAGCTTCGAAACTGTGTTGAAGAATGTTGGAGAACCATTGAGCTGAACATTATAGACAATTTAGTTAAATCAATGCCAAAACGCATATTTGAAGTAATAAAGAGTAAAGGGGATCACACAAAATATTAATTTTATAAATAACCTTTTTGACCTTTACTTACGGTCCACTTGCAACAATATGGAGCCACTTTTTGATATTCATACTGTGGACACTGCCGAAATTTTTTTTAAAATAACCAATCGTGCTAAAGGCTCAGATAACATTAGCGTAGCTGCTATTAGACTGATCTTCTGCTGTAGTGATTCCCATTCCCAGCGATTTTGTTAACGTTTTTTGCCAGTTCTTAGTAAAGTTCTGGAGAAAGTGATTCACAGACAAATCACCATTTCACCGCTTTCCTAGTTGTCAATCGAGATTCAGAAGCGATCATAATTACACTGCTACGTTTTTAAAGATCATAGATTCTATTTTGGTGTTACTGGACGCTCTCTGAAATCAACAAGTCCGCAGTAGCTATATTACGGCTCTTTCTATCTATTAGATATCAATGTGTTCGTCTTGCTAACGGTGTGTCGGATCTATTCCGTTTATCAGAGGCTCTATCCTCGAACGATATATACATTTGCTCTTTTATTTGAGGTTGATAACTTTGAAAATGCGTTGTGTGATATCAACAGTGACTTAATATTGTTACTCTGCAATAAGTTAATCAAGTAGTAGTTCTGTTTGGTAAGCCGTATAATGTTCATTTTATAAGAAATGAGCAAATTTTGAATCTTACTATTGAAAGAAGTATTAAAAAGATACATTTTTCAGTTTATCAATACTTCCTACAACTTTCATCTTCAGACAGTAAAATTTGACCTAATAAAAAGCCGTCTCCATTGGAAATATTAAAATTTATTGCCGAAATGGAATTTCAAGTATCAGTCCCTAACTTATACATATTTGGCACTAAAGACATTTTTTAACAGTTGTTTCTTGCGAGAGAAGACCAACAAGGACCTGAGGAGGACTTGACGGTTTGGTAATATTTCCTAATAAAATTGTAGTAGCAAAAAACAGTTTTATCATTTTTAATTAATTGCCATGATACTTAGAAACTATTAAAAAAAATCTATAAATTCAATCTGAAAGATTAAAATATTTAGATTTTCCAACAATCTACATAAAATTAATTCCAAAATTAAGTGTTTGACGTCCGATCTTACGAAACTTTATTTATAAAAGTCTTCATCCTCATTTAATACGCCAGTCTATATAGCTTGTAGGGGTTCTCCCTCAACGGTCGGGGGAACAAGGAGAGGGTTGTGTACCGGTGACGCGTTCAGCCATATACGCACGAGCTTTACCGTAGCAAACTACACCACCACAGCAAACCATGAAGCGATACGAGGATTACGATTCAACACAAGGGCCGCCTTATTCTCCTCCCCATTTCTGTTCTCCTGATAGCCAGCCCTACGGGTCGCACGTGGTTTTTGTTTTGTTTTGTTTGCGTATACATATATTTCCCTCGCAGTTCTCGCTTGGACCTCTTTAACTTGATACGTGACGCCGTGGAGTCGCTGCCGTAAGAAATGTGTATACGTGTATATATGTATGTGTGTGGGTCGATAATGTTATATAGTGGTTGAAGATGTTCGTTAGCAAGTCTGTTGGAGGATGTTTTCGTATCGGCGGTGAAATCGATGAAAGCTCGCGTAGGTGGCGCTGTTGTCGGTATCATTGGATGGAGACCTATGCCTACAGGGTTAGATAGAGATGATATGAATGCACTCAGCGTGCTTCTATACATACATTAGTTGATGTTAGAGATAAAACGTAATAATGTGCTCCTTCACGCATTAACTAAATGATGGAAAAAATAAGATTTTAAATATAAATGTGAGTAATTTGTATATTTCAGAACGCTTCAAGCTTCAAGAAATTTTAAACATTGCATAATTCAAAAGAATAGAATGATAATCCAAAATTTCGTTTGATGATATGCAAGGGTTTAATTATAAATTTTTAAAACTAGCTCTAAAGACCCCATTAGATTGAAAAATTCAGATGACGTTTACAATAAGTTTTTCCAAGCAAAGTTTGGTAGCCTTTTTTAAGACAGAGTAAAACATAACAATTGTAGGGACATTTACGGGAGTGAATGTTGCATTTCGCACTACAGCAGTAACATGGGGACCTGCTGGCTCGTTAGAGATTTCTTCTTTGCAAAATGTATTACACACTTCGACTGCAACAAAGTCAAGTATGCCTTCATCTTCATCATCTTCTCCCTTTTGATTGGGTAACTTCAATTCCTCTTATCAATTGCGCTAGCAATTTTATTCCCTTGCGGTGATAATTTTTCGTTAGCAAGAGTATCCAAATCTTCTTCATTCCCTAAACGCTTTAGGACTTCTTTCCAACCTATTGAAAGTAAGATTATCGGGAGAGCCCGCGATAATTTGATGATGGGATAAAATGTTTTTGCCATTGTCCAGTGTGTTGACTAGTTATCGAACATCTAAGATCTGATATAATGATGACTACACTCGATGCTACCCTGACTTTGTAGATTACAATTCTTTCAATTCCTTGATCACCTAGTTTACAAATTCACGACCGTTGTTGGTTTGTAAGATGCGCAGGGTTTCAAAAATTAGAAAGATTGTCATCGGTTGGTAAGCCACCTCCGCATTTTTTTTTTTTTTTCATCTTCAAAGACCTCGAATAAACAAATTTGGTACTGTGACCTTGCTAACTCAATTTTCACTTGAAACTACCATTCGGAAAAGGTGAACCGAAGAGAAAAAATCAATCTGCCTTCTTTCAATAAAATCTTTCGATATCATTGGCTTCACGCCAAGTTTACGAGATATGCCTTTATTCGATCTGAAATTCTTTAAATATGTTTCCATGCGAGAATGAGATGACTACGCACGTAAGTATTTAGTGTTTACAGGATTTTTATCTTTAGATTTCCTTCATACCCTGTTTAAACGTGTAATCATTAAAAATAATGACAAAAGAACCTCGAAATGAAGAGAAGCGCCATATTCACAACTCCTCAAACAAAACATAACTCTTAAAATGGCAGTGTTTGTCTGGAATGCTGTCATCAAAAAAAAAAAACTAGAAAGTTCTAAACAGTATGAAATTCGCCGTAACAAAATTACTAAATAATCTAGATACGACGTTTGACGAAAAATACTAAGTATATATAGTAAGTATATTGAATTGACAGTATTAGCTTATGCCTGAGTTTTTTTTTAAACTTGAATCGCACTGGGAAATGAAATTTTTAGCTGGCCTATGTCCTTATAATTCGCAAAGTTTGATTTAAAGCATCGTGTTTACTCTATTCACCTGGCACACATTTCCTGCTTAGAAAATAGACAAAATGCTTTTGTATAAATTATTTTTTATCGTTGTGAGTAATTGGATTTGATAAAATAAATTCTGTGTTCTTTCTCACAAGGTTGTTTATTAAAAATAGTTTCTCTACACGTTCAGGTCTTCAAAGGCCATCTTTCGGAGAATTCTACAAACAGATGATGACAGATTAGGAAAATAATATTATTTGTAATATCAGTTAAACAAAACATAAAAAAAATCGAAGCGATAACATTTGATTGATAGCTACAATTATGGCGAGCAACAATTGGTGTAGCGTATATTCTAATCAACCACGCAATTTGTACTCTTTATTACCTATTACTTTTCCAACTTTCATTTAAATCGATAGTTTTAGTTATAGTGTAAATAGTTCTTCTTTTTTTAATTCGGTTTTCTGCCAAGTTCTATAAAGTCTGGAGTTAGCACTCCATTAAATTAAAAATAATGACGTAATAATAGAAGAAGGAAATATTTGAATAGTCCCCAGCATTTCCTCTTGCTCCATTTATTATTAACAACGATAATCATACGGTATCTTCATTTAAAACCATCTGCATGCACAAACTCAAAATTTTTAGTTCCTCATACCTTATTTGTCATTCATATTAAACACGCATTTAATTTGGAGTGCCTTGATCTCGATAATGGGGAGGCAATATCTTCTGCAGCTTCTACACGACGCAGTTCAACTAAACCTTCATCAGAGTCGCCAAAAGGTTTTGCCAATAAAATAGCTGCTTGGGCATCTTCTCCTGCGGACATAACAGTAGCTTTCCTGGTTTGCTCTGCTTTTTCTACCATCAAAAATCTGGCCTTTTCCGCGTGTTGTTGTGCTACCTGTTTTATAACTCAACAGCTTGTTTAAATTCTTTACCAAAAGTTAAATGGGTAATAGAAATATCGTCTAAAATTACACCGAATTGTGCCGCACGTTATGTGAGAGAGGTTTCGTAATTAAATCAATAAGGACCTAGGATCGTATATAGTTTTGGGCAATTTATCTGGCATCGGTCTGAATAAGACACCAAGAGTGATGTTTACCTTTTGTATAGATCTTTACTTCCAGTCGGAACAGGAACATTTCGAGATCTGGAACGAACATCAAAAATGATAGGTGCATCCACGCTATGAAGAAATGTGTTCCTCCATCTTCTACATTCTTTTTAACGCCACTAAATCTATCGAATATGACAGCTTGACCAACTAAGGCAACACCAAGCCCTATTTGTCCTATCCTATTGAATAACTGAGCTGCACGCATTGCTCCAATCGAAAAACACCGGTGTACAAGCGTTAGCAAAAACGCAGATATGATATGGATTAGTACTCCGTTAAAAACAAAAAAATAGCATGAGTTCTATTTTTAGACAGAATGTCATTCATTCGTCGCTTAAATTTTCTGATATATTTCTGTTTTGAGGAACTCTAGAGGAAATAATGGTATTTTGAAAACATTTTGATAAAACGTAAAACAAAACACATTTCGATCCTCTCGGTTATACGTAACAGCATCTCCTTTGAAGTTATTGTAATAAGCATCTTATGATTCGTAGTAGTCTGCAGTAATTCGTAATACTATTCTGCAATTCACAGCGAGAGTCTTGTAATTCCCCGAATTATAGAGGAAAGTAGCCTAATATGAGACCCCTTTTTAGTTTTTAGTACAAACAATACGACTTTTCGTTTTAGTGAACACATTAGCGTCCAATATATTGTGTGGTCATCTTAGGTAAGCTCTACAAAAGTACTGTAGTAAAAATTTGATATATATTGTGTTAATAGCTAGTTAGGTAAAACGACTCAAATTTCAAGTTTTTAAAATTGGGTGCCAAATATGAGACAGCTGAGGTTCCTAATACGAGAGTGTCTCATATTAGGGCCAAAAAATTTGAACACACTTTAAATACTTACGCTATTAAATCACGCGTACGCAACAGAATGAGCGGATAAAATATGTCAAACAATTACCTCGTTACTGAATATTTACCCGTAAATAATACAGTTAAAAACTTTTCACACATGCACTTTAACTGACAACCAAATTAAGATAAAGTCGAAAACTGTAGCGCGTGTGAATATTTGCTCTACAAAGTACTATTTCCAACAGTTACCACTAAATGGCAATTCATATTTCGAAAGAAACTAAGGGGTCTCATAATAGAAACCTATCTCATATTAGGCTACTTTCCTCTACCGTCTTGTATTTCTCCGAATGTATTTGTTTGTCAGCTAAGAGTGTATCAGTCAATCTAATCGCGTTAACAGTGCATATTGTTGCTCAAAAATGGTCAAATAAGTGTCTCTCGATTCGAAAAAAGAAAGAAGGTAGATAATTCCGCCATCTACATTAACATCGAAAGAGAAAAAGTCGCAGGCTTTCCTGAACTGGAAAAAAGCTGTAGTGAAACGATTTTCTCAATGTTGACAAGAAAATGTGTTAGTGAGTGGTATCGGAATGAAGCAGAAAACTAAAATGTATGCAAACAAGTTGAGTATCAGAGATTTTAAAGCAGGTAAAGGATGCTTTGAACCGTTCAAAAAGAGGAATAACTTTTCGAAAAAATGGCAGAAAAAAATGCGAGGATGTCGATAATAGTATGTGTATGGAATGGAAGCAGAAATTACGCGAAATAATAAGAAGGATATGAAGCTAAAAACGTGTTCAACGCTAATGATACATGGTTGTTTTATCTACAAGTTTCTCCCAGATCGCACAATATGCTTCAAAAATGAAAAAATATCATGATGGTAGGGACAGTCTGGAAAGGATCGTCAAAGTCTTTTGTGCAAATATGAACGGGTCTGAAAAAATGAAACCTCTAATGATTGGTAAGTCTGCAAAACCAAAGGTTCCCATGGTTTATCATACCAATAAGAAAGCCGATTTATTTGTTGAATGGCTGAAGCTATTAAATAGTAATATGGAAAGACAAAAGTGCAAAACTTCTTATGATGCATCAATAAAAAATAGGGTGGTGACACAACAGCCAATTGACATATATCATAAATTTGACATTATTATTGGGTTGCCCGATTTTGTCACACTGCCCCCTCCTTCAGAGATAGTTTCGTCCCGAAACAAGTTGTTCTCGGTCGGACGATGTCGGAACTTGCAGGCGGTTCCCCTGTTACATTGCGACGTCATATAGAAGTAACAGTCTACGGTTTCCAGTTGTTGGACAGGATGCGAACATCCAGGCTGATGGGTACAGACCAGAATCTCAATACCAGTATACCGGAACAATATCTCTAACATGTTCCTCACGATTCTCCAATTTAGACGATCTAATCCACAACCCAATCGTGGCATCGCTATTTTCACGATGTCATCTTCTAGCGCCTGCTTGCGTAGATGGACCAGAGCTTCCCATAGGGTCTGATAAAACGTTTTTTTGGTAGGAATGTTCTTTTGTTACCAAATAATACATCGATTGACCATGGCTCTTGATTCGCAATGTTCTGCCCACTTCCGGCCTCTGTCCAGTACATTTACACAGTTAACGTCTACTACAGCTAATAGGATATTGCTACAGGTCCTTGTATAATTACAATAGCGAGATCTTAAACTTATTGGATTCTATCATACATATCATCTTATTAGCAATATTTGATTATTTCATAATAATTTGCATAAATTTTGCTTTATCCCAATCACTTAACTTAAAGCAATATAAATTAAAATAATCATCAACACCGCTAATATGCTTTATATAGAATATTGATTTGGTCGCAAACTGTCCGCTTTTGTGTCTATTTTTTCCTTTAAGATATTTATTATAAACTGTATTGGTTGTATTAGTTGAATTATAATTATTATTTAAATTTATTATTATTTATTTACAATAAATACTTGACAATAAACTTAACAAACCCCGCATAGAAAATCGTTAATGTTATAAATAACAATAACACAGAACCTATACATATACAAAAGATAAAAGCTCACAGCAGCTCTCTTTTCTATGCAGTATAGATATAATTACCAGTATATATATATATAGGGGTCACTTATATCAAGTGGGCGGTGTTTAGGAGGAGCGATGCAAGACCAGAACCCATAGCCAAGTTGCACCTGTTCACGACCGCATGGGTCAGACGGTTCCGTGGCGATTGTTTTCGCGTGACCTTTTCTCCAAACAGCCAGCGGCGCTTCATTATGGAAATAATCCCTTTTTAAAATAAAAATGAATAATGCGTATTACATGGAGCCCTACGTATAAAGAGATCACCTAATTAATGCGGATTTTAATTTAAATAAAAATCATTTTCAAAGATGGAGAGTTCTATATCACTCGTATTATTATGAAATTAAATTTAATTATTAAAATATAGAATTACTAAATAAATAAATATTAATTTTTGTTACAGGAACTCCCTATTTAGATTTGCAACTTTAGAAAAATGACCTCCATCAGGTCTATTCTCCTAAAAGACCTGAACTCCATATTAACATGCCCATTATGCTCAGGATACTATATAGACGCTACAACTCTGGTAGATTGCATGCACAGCTGTAAGTCTGTTATCTTTCCAATTACTATCTTAGCTTAATACATTTGTTCTCGATTCCAGTTTGTAAAAGTTGCATCTTAAAACATTTCGAGAACAACAAACTCATCTGCCCTACCTGTAGTACAGCTTGCAAGAGGAAAGAAAATTTCTCCTATTACAAATCGGATATGCAACTCCAAACTTTAGTCTACAAGATAGTACCTGGATTGTACGCTAAGGAAATCCAACGTAGGGAGGATTTTTATAGGACAGCTGGGGTTAGAGCTAGCAGTTCTTGCAGCGATGATAGCGTGATTGGTGATAATATGCAAGAACACGAAGAATGGGTAAATTTTATTTCCTTCATTTATTTATTATAATGATACTAATTTTTCCTGTAATTTTTTTCTTGGTGCAGATTCACACATTAGGAGATGAGAATCAATTCCTAAGCCCGGATGATTCGATATCGCTATCGTTGGAATACTACCAGCAGAATTTGGACACCTCGTCCTCACCGAAGAAGACTGAAGATCGAAGGATATCGGATAGCAAAGACTATAGTGAGGATAGTGTTAAAAGTGAGAGGAACGTTGAGAATCGCGAAAGTGATCAAAAACTGGAAGTATCTGATGATAAAGTACAAAGTGATAAAAGTGACTCTAAATCTAAAGATGAACAAAGACTTAAAGACAGGAGGTATTTGCAGTGTCCTGCCGCTGTATCCATGACGCATTTGCAGAAGTTTATTAGAATGAAGTATGCCTTGTCTAGTGAGCATAAGGTAAGTGAGAACTATATGTGTTATTGCCATTTCTATTGGATTTTGTTTTTTTTTCAAAACATAATGATTGGATCTATGATGAAAGTTCTAAACCACAAATTTTTGACAAGAGATCATACAAATCAGGTTAATGAAGATCTTGTTTATAATAATTTAAAAAGTCGATTACTTTAGCAAACTGATTGACTCCGTTTATGACATATTTTGCAACGCAAGTACGCATTGTTGTTGTTCGAGACTCTTTGAATGCATCTTCACCATATTCACTATTATCGCTGTTGTATGTTTGTAGTACCATTCCTTTAAGAGACACACGAGTTTCAATACCTACTATTCATAGTTTTGCTAGTGGAGATAACGTTTGCATTTGCTAGTTCTAATGGAGACGAAGACTTAGTATATGATTCATAGATGATGATTCATAGAAAGTGAGAAAACAAACATTTCATACCTATTAGAAAAATTTTTCCACTCAATACGATGTGATTGTGCGGCTCGGATTTTGTTCTAACCGAATTATGATTTCCTGATTATAATGTGAGGATAATGGTATATGGAAAAAAAACACTCAAAGGTTGAATCCTTTGGGTACAGTGGGGTGGTGTTTATAGCAATACCTTTTTGCTTTAGCTACACACAAATTTCGTCATTTTATGACTGTGGTGTCCATCAACTATTAAAAGATCTTCTCAATTGATGCATTTTAGTAAATGTTTGGACCAGTTTAGAAAAGAGATTTCTGTGGAGGACACAGGGTAAATATTAACGAAGGGGAAGAAGAGGAGAGGGAAGAGGAGGAGAGGGAGTGACACATAAAATTCTGAATTTCCTGACTTTGATTGCAAACAATCTGTTCTTATTATTATACATAGTAGTTTTAAATCGTAGGAATCTTTGATTATCATTTCTCTTCTTATGTGATAAAGGCCGTTTATTTTACTTTTACTCTTCCACGTGGAAAGGCCCATTTCTATTTTGGCTACCGCGTATTATCACTCTAGAGAGAAACTTCAGTTGCTCTTTCTATAGTTCCTCTTTTTTTTTAATTTCGGCAAAACCAATATGCATAATCGAGTGGAACGAATTAGTACATTTGTAATAATACTGATATTGATATATTAACAGAAATACACTGGGGCAAAACTATCTTCTTGCTCAGCACTAATCTTATTTTTTCCTTTTCTGCATAGAAGTTTTGATTGAGAGCTTGAACTTCTTCAATTTGTTAAATCGCTTGACAGTGCTCTGGAATAAACCTTGATATGAATAAATATGAATTGTACCGCTTTCCAAATATAGTAAGTTGTGAAAAACACATTTTTTGTTGTCTAGACATTTCTTTGTTTTTTTGTGAGTTATGTAATTCGGGCGAAGGCAAACTCTCAACTAATAATAATAGTTTTGAACAGAAAGCTTGTGACAGCCTCTGAGAAGCAAACCGAGTGTTATACGGACTTAGTAATTTTTTTGGACTAAAGTATGAAAATAAATAGACATATTGGAAGCACTTTCTTGTAGTAGGAAGGAGTAGGAACTAAATAATATTGAAGGCTTCCACGGTCCGAGTCTCTGTTATAAAGGCTTGCGAGTTTTGACCGGATCACAGCGGAGTAAATATATATAAAACAAAAATAAACAAAAACAAAACAAAGAAAAGAGTTGGGCGTTTATTTTATTTTCTACTTTACTATGACGGGATCAAATCCCGGACACCCTCCTAACAAGGAGTGACAACTCGTCTTCGCTATCTAATGTAGCCAAAATCGTGATCTAAAGTACACGAAATATTCCAAAACAAAATCTGTAGGCTACACACCGGCTTGTCAGACTCTGTACTGGTAACAACCTTAGTCAAGATTAAGATTGACCAAAAGTATCGTTGGTGTAAGCAACGAATGTAATCTTGCTTCATCCAGAAGACGATGGAGAATTTTCATCACCTTTTGCCGTGGGGCATCTTTTTATAAAGTTTTTTAGTCTCTAAATTTTAGTGGTTGAGAATTATCTTGATTATTTCATTTTCGAGACAGGAGTATTTATAAGCAGGGGGTCTTTCCAATAGCTTTATTGTCCCGTTGTACATCATTTTTATTTTTTAGATTTGATGATTCCTTTAATACATTTTTATATTTGTTATTGAGTCTTTTTCCATCTTACTTTTTCCAGAGTAATTTTCTTTAGTAACACCATCTCCATTCAGACATTGAGGAATTGCAGCTGAGATCGGTCGACGAAATCTGGACTGGGCCACAAACTGGCGGCTTACTGTCAATACCGAAAAGTGCTTGGCGATAAGGTTCTCCTGGAAACGAAATACTCCTCCGACCAACATCACAATTGGGGCTCAAATGCTGCCTTGACAATCGCGCGTACAGTACTTGGGACTAACTCTGGATACAAGGCTGATGTTCAAGCATCATTTTTTCATAATCGCTGCCAAGTTTCTTCACGCGCGTGCGGCTATAGCTCCTCTCCTGTGCTGGAAAAGCTCATCGAGTTTAAAGATTAAGCTAATGATCTATGTGGTGGTTCTCCGACCGATTCTTACTTATGGTGTCCTGACCTGATCCAGCACCAGCAAATTGCAAGTGAAATGGCTGAACCCAGTCTTTAGCTCACCCAGTCGGAGAACTTGGGAGAGCTAGATCCCGATAGACACCCTCCACGTGTAGAAACCAGGAGAATCCTATCTATGACAGAATAGCAACCAACCCACCCTGTCGCAGATCTCCGAAAATCCCCTGTGGTTAGAAGAACCACCCTCATCATGCTGACAAAAGGCTTACGGACTTGACCAGCCTCAGAGCAACTGACGACCTATGATGAATTGCAACTGCCTTATTTCTATCTTATTTATTTATTTGAGAAGTTGAAGCCTTTGTTGCCATAGATTTTTCAGCCTAAAAACCAGATAGCCATTTTATTTTTTCGTTAAATCTTTCTTAATTCGAATATTTCATGAAAATTTTAATCGAATGTATCAACGCCATTAACTCCGCATAAACAAATTTATTTAATCTTTTGCACTAAACACACTACCGTTTTGATATTTATTTTCAACGAATCACTTACATACATACATAGAAAAAGGACCAGAGGTTTAATAAAATCTTTTGTTGTAAATACTTCTCGGTTAGCATAAACGCTAATACCACAAATACATTATTTTACTTTATTACGTGGTTCCAGCTATAGTATACAAGCTCGCATACAACTGCAAGTTTACTACCATTGTGAGTATAAAAATAACGTACTTTATACATATACATGAAGGTTGTATACAACAGTTAATACACACAAGCAAACTGTCTTGCTAGTTGGTGAACCAACAAAATATCGAGATAGTGTTCAAGGTTAGCACACAGCACTGAGAAATACGAGTCGAGCGCAGAATAACAAAGCATGGACTTGTACGGTGTTTTGTGTGTTTGCTGTTGAAATAAGAACGCTGACTTTGTTATATACGGCTATATACTGAGGCATTCGTATTAAGATTAAAATACCGGCATAAAATGTTATACAAGATTACGCTTTTATAATATAGTTGGAGCGACATTTTCTGTTGTAAAGTTTAGAAGAATTAATTTATTTTTATTTTGAATAGAAATGTATTTTACATATATTTATGTATATAGGTGTAATATTTTTCATTGTATGGAGCTTATAATGATACAATATTTCCAAGAAATAGTCTTATCGATCTAACACCTGGATTTGATTAAGTCTTAGTGATTCTACGTTATATACCATCATGTAAGTATCCAGAACTACGAGTACTACCCATGCATTGTATATCTATCCTCAGATTTGAATACCTCCGTTATTATAACGTTTAATGGTGGTTAAACATGCAAGACTTTACAAGCAGGACATTTAATCGTATAGTTATTGTAGACATTATAATGATTGTTTCACTTAAACAATTTCTTCAAAAATGATTGTGGATATATGGATTAAAATATAGAAGAGAATTGTATTTCAAACAAAACTTTCTAATGTAGAATCTCTTGTGCGTCGCTTACTTTCTTATCGCTTCTTTGGTTCCCTGTTAACGATGAAATAATCTTTATCTACTACTCCATAAACAAACGAAGTCTCTAATCCTAGCAACACGTCAGGAATAGAAAGTCAACGTTTGAGTTTCCTATTTGTTATGCATTGCTAGGTCGAAAACTTATTGAAATTATAAATAACATCAAAGAGTAGTAGGAAAAATTTCAAACATCACACGGTACAAAATTTGTGTTTTGAATAGTCTCTGCTTCCTCACACCAAAAAGTAAACTTCCGGATTTAAATAATTATTTCATCACTAGCTCTACAATCTCGTTATTGCTTCTTGCAAGCGATTATGCAATTTTATTGTTGATTGTCTCAAGTTGAAAAAAGTTGTTTTAATCTCGGGTATTTCCCCATTTTTATCGCGTGGTTTTTCTATTCATTTTTCTTGATGCTGTGAAGCTGTAAATTGAAATTCACAGCTTTGCCTTGCTTATTCGAAATAAGCTTTGCGCTCTCTGATTGATATTCCAGATTCAGGATGGTTTGATAAGAGTTTAGTTGGAACTAGATCATTTTCGCACAGGCTTATATAATGATCCTTGAAAGTTGGTTAATGGTTACCTTTTACCCCCATACCTTTCTCCCAACTTAAAAGAAAAAAATATCAAAACTAACACCACACCATTACATCGAGGCATCGAAAATACTAAGGACTTTAAGGCCATCTATCACCAATAAGGCGGCATTGTAAGACTGTGCACAATGTTGACTGTCTACAGTGTTCAAATTCTTACTGCAAAGTTTTCTAAAAACAAATTTGTACAAATTTTTCACTTTGACTTCTTCTCAATTTTTAGCACTAACGTCATATCAGACAATTTTTCATGTTTATTAATCTTAACTAACTTCTTCATTTTCTATTCTATTGGCATATGGTAGATTAATATAAAAGTGATGCAATATTTTAAGTATCATCTGTTCAAAATGGTCAATTGTAAACTCGGAAGAGATCTATTAAAGTTTAATTCATTAAAAATTTCTATCAAAAGCAGTTTGATCAAACATTAGGAAATCAGGGAAGCGTTTATTCTCACCTGTAGGCGTCAATATGACGTCACTTTTTAGTGATTCTTATGATGGGAAAAAAGTACCAAAAATTGACATCAATTTGTTACATCCAGAAAATGAACTACATACAACGTAATTTCTAGTAACTATCACTACACTATCTTAAAACTGGATTTTATTGCAAAGTTAACGTTCAAATTACATACTTTTTTTAAAGTAAAAATGTGTCAGTACCTCGATAGCAACATGGTAATACTGTAATTTTTCTTTTGTATTTTCGTTTAAATTTGCATGACAAATTATGCGTACAGTTGGCTCCAAAAACGTTAAACAGGCCACAAATAATTAAGAAAACCAACAATTAGTATTTAAAGTCATGTTGAGAGTGGTCTTTTTGGACATTGTTAGGACTTTCGATATGGTGTGACATCAAAGATTGATTTTTAAAGGTCATCGATGGGAATAAATCCAACCATTACTGCAGTAACTCAGTCACAGCTTAGTCGTTTTCTGCTTGTCAGGAGGATTGTCTCTCGTCTTGTGGGTGTCCTTCAGGGGTTTCTTCTAGCACCCAGCGTCTTTCCAATCTTTATTGTAGACTTTTCTTCGTCCTTGGACGTCACTGCCATCTTTACAACATTCGGAGTTGAGAAAAATCTTTGTCAAGGGTTGCAACACTCCAAATATGTGGCAATTCATTTTACTAACACAATCGTGAGGTTGGACTCACGATTGACCCTTCGGCAGCACATTTACAAGATCATTTAAAAATTCAATAACGCTAGGCTTGTTTCTACTCTTTACTATGTCCAAAAAACAGCCGCTTGCTGAAGATCAAAATCCTTATTTGTTACTCCTTTTTGACCTATTGTTACTTCCCCTCTCTAACTTAGTTAAGTGACCCACTCTTAAGCGCATCGAAACCTTGCAAACCCAGCCTCTGCGACTGATAACTGGAACTCTCTAGTAATTCTACTGAAGTAAGCACAAAAAGCTGCATTATCATAACACGATAATGTTAAACAGGCCAGAATTAATTAAGAAACCCAACAATAAGTATTTAAAGTGATATTAGGAGCGATCTTTTTGGACATTCAATGTGATACGACATCGAGGATTGATTTTTAAAAGGTCATTGATGGAGGAAATAAACCCAAACATTACATCTTAGTCTTTCCTTGCCCGTCAGGAGAATTCTCTCTCGTCTTGTGGGTGTCTTTCAGGGGTTTCTTCTCGCACCCAGCGACTTTATAATCATAATTTGCAGGCGTCCCTAAATCCTTGGACGTTGAGCATGCACTTTACACAAATAACACTGCCATCTTTACAACATCCGGAGATGAGAACAATCTTTGTCGAGGATTATGACACTTCAAATGTGTGGCAGTTCCTGTTAGCAACAGAACACTTCGGCTACCCGAAAACATCACCGTCGAGGACTTCAGGGTTCCGTGTAGCCCTTCAGTCATGTACCTGGAGATCAAATTAGACTCGTAATTGACCTTGCCTGCACTCTTTACTATGTCCAAAAAACACCCGCTTGTTGAAGATCAAAATCCTTATTTATTACTCCTTTGTACAACCTATTGCTACTTGTGAGTCTCTAACTTGGTTAAATGCTCTAAAAAAACCACTTTAAGCGCCTCGAAACTTTGCAAACCCAGCCGCTGCGACTGATAACTGGAGCTCTGTAGTAATTCTACTGAAGAAAGCACACAAAGCTGTATTATCATAGCATGATAACGTTTGCCATTCATCGTTAATGCATTATCTTCCTTATCCTGAAAGAAATACGGTCCAATTATTCCTCCAACCACAATGCACACCAAACAGTGACACGTTTTCGATGAATTGCTTTCTGAAGAATTATTCGTGGATTTTCTGAACCCCAATAAAAATGATTTGTCCGCAAAATCGGTATTCACTTCTGTTTGGTCAAGGATTCAGTCTTTAGCAGAAGATTTTGAGTCAAATTGGACTTTGTAGGCGTGGAGATGTAAATTTTTAATGAGAATACGCCGAAGAGTGGCCGTTGTAAGGTCCAATTCTTGTGCACGATGATGAATCAATGTCCACAGCCTCGCGAACTACCATGAGGTTTTGTTCTGAACGACCTCTACGAATTTTTCGAGTAGATGAATTCTGTCGACCGAATGTTGGACGCACTTTACGAATGGTAGTCAAGGTTTCACCATTTTGATACTAATGTTTAACAATCAGAACGAGCTGTTCTGTCATGTAATACTCCATGTTTACTAACTCCTGTCCCTACTAAACCCTCTTGGTTGCATCAATACTTTTATCGACAGCCTTATATGTATAGCTTATGATGACGTTTCTCTTTAATTTCAGGTGGATATAATCCATGATGGAGAAGTATTACCTTCAAGCTTCACATTAATGGACGTGGCTTATAGTTTCAAATGGAAGAGGGTAAGTTAGTGTATATGCAGTAAAGTTTACAGTAATCTCCTTTTTTTAAAAGAATAAAAGAATCTTAATCTATTAATTAAACAGTCATAACGCGAAAATTAACATGAAAGTTGAAACTATATAACCTCTAGTTTGCTACATATTATATAACCACGTCAATATTTACAGCATAATAATGGTAAATAGTTACAGCACAACGCATACACCATATTGTCTTCATTGTTATACATAATCATTGTTCCTGTGTTTTCTATGATGTTGCAGTTCAACCGTATTTGTTGGTGCTTCAATATAGTTGCTGTTAGGTTAGGTTGTTGAACCTGGAAGAGTTCCGCGATTTTACTGTTTCATGTTATTGTGTAATGGCCAGTGTTTCCTTGCAACTGTGTGACAAACCGAGGATATGTAATTGTCGATTACGCATACACTACCGAACAAAAGTATCCGTGTTTCTTAAGTAATTTAAATTTTCGCAAAAAAATAATTCATAACCAATTTAAACACTCGGTATATTACGGTTTTATCGTAAAATATATAAATAAAAGCTCACAATAAGATCTATTATTATTTCTTCGATTATATTGCAATAAAAACATAAATAGAACTACCTATAATAAGTTGTATTTTAAGCGAAACACTAACATCTAACTTATAAAATAATGATTCATAACGCCATATCATGTCCGCGCCTGAATACACGAATAAATAAACAGTTTACAAAAATAGATTAAAAGAAACGATTCCACTGTGTTAGCCGAACTAAAGAGTGTAGGTTTGAGTTTTTCGTAACGTTTAAATTTAGAAAATTCTAACATTAAATTATTCTTTTTAAAACGTAAAATTGTTTTAATTTAACCTGATTTTAATTAGTATTAACATATAATAGTTAACACCGGCAATTTTTTTTATTAATTTTCAGGTCAAACCCATGCGTTTCTTCTACAGAATCTTCACACCAATGAAAATCCGCCCTATACGCATCATAAACACCTCATCTACTGGCCAGAAACAACTCCAAATCGTCCCAGTCAACTCTAATCCATTACAAGAATCGAAAACGCAACCACCACCACTTGACAGCCCAACCAAGAAATCACCTCCAAGAGAAAATACCTCAAATACAACCACTACGTTAGTAGAAACTGAAGAGAATTCGAGAGAAAAGGAGCGATTAATGGCGGAATTACAATTACAAAGTAAAGCGAAATTATTAGAGAGTTTAGAATCGCAAGAGAAGAGTCAGAATTCTAGATATGGAAAGACCTACGAGAGAAATCACGACCTCAATAACATTTTAATTGGTGAAAAGAGGAAAAGAGACAACGACGATAAAGATAAAGATGATCAATTTAAAGAGAAACGGAAGAAAATCGAGCACAACTCCCAAAAAATCGATAAGAAACCCGACCAAACTGAAGAGGAAGCCACCTGCATTTTCGATTATGAAGAACCCGATAAGGAAGAATTAAAAAGATTCGCTGAAAAACGCGATAGGGAATGGCAGATGATTAAACACTCTGATGATGAACACAGAGCTTATAAGAAACGTAAGAAAAACAAACATTCGAAAGGTGAAAAACGAAAATTGCACGCTGAAATCACCAGTGAGTTATCGAATAAGCAGGAAAGTATTAAATTAAAGGTTAAATTGACTCCTCATAACGGGCATAGACATAGCAAGCATAATAAGACTCAAAATGATGGAAAAAATTCTACGGAGATGAGTAGCAAGGAGAAATTGAGGCAAATGCGGCAAATCAGGCACAAACTTATTAATTCCGAAGAGAAATCATCGAATCCTCCAGAAGAGAAGCCTACAGTTGAACAAACTAAAAGCGAATTTACTATAACTTTAGCCAAAACCACGACTGAAACGCAAACGCGTAAAACTGAGGTTGAAATGAAATCCAGCGAAACACAAACTAAATCTAGTGAGACTCAAACCATCTCTAAAGATGAATCTAAGGAGAAATCAGAAAAATTATTCTCTGGTAAAACGTTACGTAGTGATTTTACTATAAAGACAACCGCTAGTAAAGAAATATGTAATAAGCAAGCTATTGTCCAGACAGAAAGATTGGATTTAAGCGATAGAAACCTCTCAAAAATGATTCCGAGGATCACTTACACCAAACAGGATAAGCCCAAATCTGAAGTCGTGGAGAAGAAGGCTCAAAGCACTAAATCCTTGCAACAGCAGATCTCTAAATTGCACCAGCAATCTTTGCCTAAACCCAAAGAAATCCCCAAAGTGGAAACTGCAAAACAAGAAAAGAAGGTGACGTTTTCGAATGATAAACCCCATATATTAAACACTCAATATCCTTCAGGTTTCACAGTTAGCAAAATTGAAGCTGGTGCCAAAAAGAAACCTGAACTTGAAGACAATAATCAAGATAAAAGGCCTAGTTTGGAAATAACCTTGATAAATCCAGCTCCAGCTACTGAGGTGACCTCCACGGTTACAGTTCCGAAACAAGCAATTAGTACGACGACGAAAAGACCATTACCGGCCACAATTCCTTTGGAGAGGATAAAATCAATAAAAGCTGTTACGACTTTATCGGGAATCAGTATTATACCGAAAGTTTCTGAAAAATGTGATAACATTGGAGCTCTGGATTTATCTAAACCTCACAAGTCGGCAGAAACTAAGATAGAATTAAATAAAAATGGTTTAAATCCGGGGGGTAATGGGTTGAAACCTTTACCCGGAACAACTGGAACTGATAAGGGACCTCTTTCAAACCTACAAATGTTATCGAAAGTCGCCACGGAACATCCTAATATAAACAAAAGCATAAACGTTCAGAATAAACCTAGACAACAGATGCCTAGTTTGCAAAACATAAAAGTGCCGAATGTTCAGAATCAGCCAGGAAGTAAACCGGCAAATTTAGCCAAGATTCCTAAATTAAACGAGATAACCAAAGGACAATTTAGGATTTCCAACAGTCCTAGAACGATGAGGCCTAATCAAAACCAAAGTATAAGGAATATACCCAATCCTAGTTTGATAGTGAGGCAGCAAAATCAGAATCGGATGAATTCTTTGATTATAACGCAGAATTCGACGGAAAAGGAGGTTAAAAATTGTGTCAGTACTATGCCTGAAGCTGAGAAAAAGGACGAACCGAAACTTGTGGAGAAATGTAATATCACAGTGTCGAAAACATAATTCTAACATAATCCCAGTGAATTTTAGATAAGACGTGTAAATAACACTTTCTTTACTTTTTTGTAAATAAAAGCTACTTTCTGGGTCGCCAAAAAAATACCCGCACATATTTAGGGCATTATAATGTAAGTACCTAATTTTATTATACATATTCGCTTTTTTTATTAGTTTATTATACAAGGTATGGTCTAAAAATCAGTCAACACTCGAATATAAGACAGACAAAATCTGCCAAATGTGCCAAATAGTCAAATCTATCGTCAAGTATTATTAATTTCACTAACTAATAGTATTGCCAAATCGTAATGTCGTAAAAATAACAGTTTAAAAAAGAAATGACTTTTTGAGCGTACCTCGTATATACATAATAATTTTTAAAACATCTCGGATTTATTTTATTGTAAATTGTTTGTTTAATAATTGTTCCTATATTAATTTTGACAGCTGTCAAATTATCTGTAATATTGATTTTTTTTTAACATTGTTAAGTTTTTCTAATAATGATATAACAAGAGATACACTTTTTAAACCGATTAAAGCACTTTTTTAAAGAGAATTATTTGAATCATATATAGATGTTTAATTTGCTTAATTCTGTTGAATATTGTGTTAAAGTGCAATACAGTCCCAACCCTTGTTTTTTTTTGTTTAATTTTTATCACTAGATCATATATCAACTTCAATTTACGTTTTTAATTAATTTAATTCTCATTTAAAGTATTTGTTTAGCACTTCTTCTATATATCTAATGGATTTAGTCATTTTATATTTTCAAACTTAAAGACTGTTTAAATTATATATATATATACAGGCGTCTTAATAATATATACGAAATAATGTTTATATTTTTTAAAACAATTTTTTTAAATCATGCGTTTTAGAACGGAATTTAGAGATAATAACATCATTCTGTATATAATATCCTGTATATTGTATAGGAGAGAGTTTGTACCTGCAACCAAATTTCAAACTCTTATATAAACTTCTTTCATCATTACTTTCAGCACTTATTTCATCACTGCTTCGTCACTACTGTACATTACATATCTGCATTTTTTTTAGGAATTTAGTTTCATTTCGTTTGTAGGATATTAATATTTCATGCAAGCACAGCAACCATAAGGGCAGAATTCGTAATGCCTTAAATATGGGACGACAAGAATCTCGAGTTGGTACCCCCACCATGCATCTTAGTTTTTTTTTCTGATATATGAAAAGTCGATTGACAGATCTTGCACTTCCTCAAACAATTATTCCTCAACGATGCCTTGACTCTACATAGGAGAAGTTAAATATTCGGAGAATATCGATGTTAATTTCTTCTGCATATTATGGTAAGATAACTTCTTCTGGAATATGGAGCAGGGCTGCTCAAAGTGAAGGTGAGAGTTCATAATAATAGGTCCAATAATAGGTCCCTGTGGTACACCACAAGAAGTACTTATACCGGAAGAATAATATTCACTACTCAAATCTTCAAAACAACCCTGAATGGCTACGCATGACTCCCTGTTGGTAAGATAAGTTTTGAACAAGTCAAAAAAAATACCACGTCCACATCCCATACTTCTCCATTTTTGATAATAAAATATCATAATTCACTGTATCAAATGCCTCACTCAGATCAAAAAATAAGCCTCTCTCTATGCATATATACAGTATGTCTCACTAAGGGTCATATTTATAGTCCGTGCTTGAGGTTGTGTCGATGCTTGAGCACTCGATTTTGACGTAAATGCCATTACAAATCTGTCAAAATCGCGTGCTCAAACATCGACACAACCTCAAGCACGTACTATAAATATGACCCTTAGTGAGACATACTGTATGTATGCATAGAGAGAGGTATTCTTTATAAAAAGTTCTGCATGTTCTAAAATATAAATCATCATCAGATATTAATTTTCTTAGGTCGTATACGCGGTTTATCAAAAAATTAAAAATTGTTATAAGGAAAAGTTGATCAGAACTAAAAACTACGTTCAAATATGCAATTGTTAGTTTTTGGTTCTAATCAACTTTTTTATCCAGGCCAGGATATATACATACATAGCATCAGATATTGATCTCTCCTGTACATATCCAAACAAATATTTTGAAATAATGTTTCGTTCCCTGTCAATTATCAAAAATTGGTTCAAAAACTTTTGCAATTGCATTTTGAATAGCAATAGTTCTGTAATTGCTAGCATACTGATATTACTCGTTACAAGACAATTATTGATTATACCAACTAGTGGTCTAGATATGAATGATGCGACAGATCTCAGAACGAAGCAGGGTATACCATCCTTGCCAGAAGAATTACACGACTCAAATAAAACACGCTCAATTTCACCTTCATCGGTAGGATTATTGGATTTCCTGTCCAACATCAACAGTTGCTGTTATATTGATAAAATTATGTTTCGGCTAACATTTAACAAAATTAGTGAGGGTTGGTTAGGTATGACATTACTACCTCAATTATTCTTTGATGAATTCATTATTTTGTTAACCACATTTCACGCAGTCGTGGTTTTATCGAAGCGAGAACTTTATACTTATGCTTTTTTGCATTATAACCATTCCAGTTCTTAGCGGCTAATAAACAGCGCTTCTACTGAAGCAATAAATCAGGTTCATGACAGTTATCAATGTCAAGCATTTGGAAGTGATGATCAGAGAGGAAGCATTCCTCAGATGTACATGTCAGTTGAAAAGCATTTTCACCTTTTTCCCTTGCAAATAGGTTCCTTCTTGCTCTCTTCGAACGACTTCAATTATCCCCTGTCGCTTTGCTCCTTTTGGTTTTGAGGAGGGCTTCAGTTTTAATAGATTCAAAGGCAAATTTTTCCCAGAATTTCAGCAATAATTCTGGGCGTACAGTTTAGTCTTCCCTTTCTATTTATTTTCCTTTCTGTCGCTTTTCGAAAAGTTTATACAATTTCTGGTAACACAATAGAAGATGTTGAAGGCAGGCTTGAGTTAATTGTGATGTTTCATCCATCCATTTGAACCACGACATAAATTGTTATTGTTAGGCTTACCAGCATTGCCTGGAGTTAATCATCCACTTAATGGCCATTATAGTGGGTCCAAAAATTCTTCTGTCAACAAGCTGCATTTTTATGCTGATTGACATGAGGATGAAATGTCAGGATTGTCACGCCATTTAATTATGCTAAATTGATTATACGAATCGTAACATGGGTTAGATGATTATCCATTAACAAGACATAAATGTCAGGCTCTGAATTATAAACCTCCTCCCACCCCCTCCTTTTGATTTTGAGAAGTGCTTTAGTTTTAATGGATTCGAAGGCAAGATAACCAGGTGATTTAGAAGCTTCTAAATCACCTGGTTCTACTGTTAAGTGAGTTTTCGGTGTCCTTGACCTCTCTGCTACAGTTGATGGGAGAAATTCATCATCGCTAAAATGGTACTAAACTTAAATCCCTTTATCATGTTTCATTCATCTATTTGAGTCACAACTTAAATGATTATTGTTAGGTTTATCAGCATTGGCTAGAGTTACCATTCACTTCATGGCCATTATAGACTTTAAAGGGTCCAAAAATTCCTCTGTCAAGAGGTTCCATTTTGTGGTTGGTATAAGAATCAAAAGTGATGATATGGGTTCCATGATTATCAATCAATAACAAAGCCAGTTTTTAAAGACTAGGGCGAACATGATCGAGAAAGCTCTTGAAGAACTGAATGAACTCATTGGACCAGCCTGACGGATTTACTGCAGCTTAAAGTTAACACAAAATTTCACACAGGTGCAACTATTTTTTTGTTAAAGCGGCGTAGCTGTGTACTAAGCTCAGTACCGTTTGTTGTAGCAGTACCAGACCGAGATAGTGAAAGGTATAAACGGTCAACGGTCAAACTCTCCCCTATATTTTATTTTCTGATATAATGTTCCTTGTTCCTTGTATTCTAACAAAAAGACTAAACGTTTAAGATTGAAGATTTAACTTACACATACAGGGATATCCGTTAAATAACGAACATGCCTGTATTCAAAAAATATATATTTTAAAATTTTAATTACTTATTGTTTAACACTTAATTGCCTATTTATAATAATTATATTGTTACCTGTTTTATTCTTTATTGTTTTAATTTTAATAATTATAATATTTTAAAAATTCTTTTAACTGAGTTTCTCGCCAAGTAAACTAATTATAACGTCAGGTATTCTACCCCCTGTATATAAAAATATATATGTATTTAATTAAGTCATTGTAAATATGTTGGGTATTGAATTAATTATCTGTACACTATTGTAGATGTCTTCTTTTGACTGTGTCGATTTTTCGATTTCTTGTACATATTTTAAGGAATTAATACAATAAACATAGGTAAGAGTGTAATTGTTTTTTGTCCTTTATAGAAATCTCATTATGAATAATATATAAACTGTTTTAATTAAAATAATACGCGACTGCTTTTCGAAAAGAAAAAAAAAACAATGTTTAGACTTCTTATTATTAAAAAATTAGTTTGTACTTAATTTATAAAATACATTAAAACGAAAACAAATTCTAAAAGATGAAGTGTACATTCTTTTTGTAGACAGCCCATTTTCTGTACTATATTATATTGTATTAAGTGAAGTATATATCCATGAATTTAACCGCTATAATTGTAGACATTTTGATGTTGAATTAAATATTCGGCTTACATGTTCTAAAATAATACACCCGTAGTTGTTGTAGTCTCTAATTTTGGCGGTTAAAATTCGTGCCTAATTATTGTAACTAATAATATTTCAATTCAAAATTTTTATGTTCTATTGGAGAGAACAATGTTTTAGTAGAATGAAAATATTGTGGTATATACAAAATTAAAAATTATTACAAAATACAAGTTATATTGTAAATTAAATTTGGTTTTTTTTTCTTAAATCCTTTTCGAGAATCGAAAATGAAACTCCTCTCTCCTACGATCTAAAAGAGTATTGATTACATCATTTAAGAAAGGTAAGTAAGCTGTTACATTTCTTTTTATGAAATAATAATAATTTTACTAAAAAAAGTTGATTGAAATATTTTAATACCGAGTGCCTCATTTAAAAAAAAAAGTTGGCGACTGCTACGACCTTCTTGTTTAAAAAAATATTTTTAAAGCATAGCTCATGTAACCCTCAACCAAATTCCAAAAAAGTTGAAGTCTGAAATTTCTCACTCTTTAAAAATTATTATGTAAAAAATAATTCACTTCATCGACTGTGATTGTTATTTATCTGTTAACGAAGTTCTAAACCTAATATTTGTAGATTTACAAATGAAGAGGTCAAAGTGTACATTTCGTATAAATTTAGATAAATGGATCAAAATATTGTTATTAAATGTTTACAAAAAAAAGGTCTAACATCAAAACAAATTTATAAAAATATGGTTAGTGTATTTGGCGGTGATGATTCATCGTATCAAGTAGTAATGAATTGCTCTAGACAGTTCCGATGTGGTAGAACTACTTGTGCTGGTCGTCTGCAAATCGTTTTCACACAAAAAAATATTGATCGTGTGTGAGTTAATGATGGACACTATCGATAACTGTATCGATAGTCGCAAATACTATCGATAGTTCTATCGATATCTAAAATCATTCTAAAATAACAAATAATTATTATTTAAAAAAATTGATGTTTTTAAATTCATTTCTTTTATTCTGTTACGTGTGTCCTTTGTGATTAATCCGGCTTTAGAAAAAATTCTTTCAGAGGGAACAGACGTGGCTGGAATGCATAAGTATTTGTTTGCGATCTGAGCAAGCTTTAGAAACAATAACTTATTGCTCTCTGATCTTCGTGTGGCAACTCTTTGTATTTATTGAAAACAGCAATCGCATTCTCTTCTGATACAAATTTATCTTTTATCATTTTAATTTTTAAATCAAAATTTTCCCACAGATTTAAACTGTTGGACATTGTTGGTTGTTCTTCAAAGAGGGCCTACTCTGTAGAGATTGATGCACAGTCGTTTCGAGTTTCTTTTGGTGCCGTAGTAACCGCACAACAGACAATTATTTTTCGATAAATTGTTCTATTAAAATTATATTTGATTCTGCTTTAAAAGCAATTGTTTTAAATCTGGGATCTAAAACGATAGCTGCTGCAGAAATATTATTAGACTCGTAGGGTAGTAGCCTTCGGGCTATCTGATTGTGTAAAGAACGTTTCAATGCGATTCCTATGTCGATAGTGCAAAGTTTGCCAGTTGTGTGTTCTTGTAACGCGTGCGCTAACGGAATTACTATTGATAATGTCGCGTATTTTTCGGCAGATAGTTGAGAATTCTAAGCATTCTTCTAAAATTGACCAATTTTGAGCGGTTAATTGCGGAGGGTGATTCGGCAATATGTTACAAGGGCTGTTGATAAAGGCTCTCTTAAAACAATAACTAACCTTTCTATCATTGTCATCGAAGAATTCCACCTAGTTACTGCATCATGTTTGGCTCTTAATGCCGTATCTATGCCCATTTGTTGCTGTATTTTCACTAATCTTTCTATTGATGGTTCTTCGACTTGGAAGATTATATCGAGGTTCTAGTTCTTTTAAGAGCTTTTTAAATCCCACATCTTCGACAATGGATATCGGTTGCAAATCTGTGCATACCATTTCAACTACGCACACAGCGCTCAAACGCGTTAATGTGCCTTGCTGGGAGTTTAGTCTCTCGTTTAGATTAACAAGGTGAACCTACTTGCCGAGGGGGAAGCAGATTCATCAAACGGTTATCGAGCTAGGTAATATTAGGTAATGTATATGATGAAAAAATTGTCCAGAAAATTTATCAATTTGGAGCGGTCACAGCGCTCAAACGCGTTAATGTGCTTTCCTGGTAGTTTGTCCTCTCCTTTAGATTAACAAGATGAACCATCTGGCCGAGAGCGAAGCAGATTCATCAAACGGTTCTCGAGAAAATTTATCTCTATAACGCGTTAATGTGCCTTGCTGGGAGTTTGGTCTCTCGTTTAGATTAACAAGGTGAACCTACTTGGCGAGGGGGAAGCAGATTCATCAAACGGTTATCGAGCTAGGTAATATTAGGTAATGTATATGATGAAAAAATTGTCCAGAGTCTATTTTCTGATTTTTCAAGGCTGTCATTTTGCCTGTGTGAAAAGATAGAGCCGTTTGAAACAATTTTCACTTCTTAGATCCATCCTCGCTGGTAGATTGTTGAACACTTGATGTAGCAGTTTTTGAATTCGATGAATAAGTACTAAATTCACTAGCGTCAATAACGGCTGTATCAATTTCTTGTTCTTCTTCGGGATATTCCAGGGTCTCCTTTAAATTAATTAATGGATGTGTTCTCTTTATATATGATCATTTAAATTCGATGTATTTCCACTATATTTAAAATCACGTTTGCAAATGTTACACTTCACACTATTATTATTAATTTTTGAAAAGTGATTCCAAACTATAGACTTTTTTGAACGTTTCATTTTAGTTCACAACAAACGCAAATTTACTTCTTCGAATGCATAACACACAGTAAATGATGGATAACCAGAAAAGTTTTCTTTAGATGTTAGGTTATTGTTAGGTTTGAATTTTATTCACAAATAGCGTGTATTATAAGGTCTCTGAATGAATTTCATTATTACGTATTATTACGTCAGCAATTTATCTATTTTAAATTTTAAGTAACCAGCAGCTAAATTGTTTTTGTAAAATTCTTTCAGTTCTTTTTTCAAAATGTTCGTTGAAGTTAGCCCTCGTAGATTATCACGAGCATTAACAGTACAATGATTGTGAGGATCATAATATTCAGGAGGTGGATTTAGCAAATGAAGAAGAATGGAATCTTATACCTAAGAGTAAAAACTAGGAGATGTATTCTATGGACCTAAAAAAAAGTAATTTTGATGCCAAGTATATGTGCCATAAACACAGATTAATTTAACATTTTGTTCGTTAATAAATAGGTCCAAAACTAAAAATGTTTGGTGAATGTGACATGAAGAGCTCGTCATATGGTCTTATAAGGACCACTACTCAATAGGTCATTAACCCGATCATAGTCCCTAGTCCTCTTTATCTAAAATAACAACCTTGTTCCCTTTGTCAGCATGCAAATAAAAAGAATCTTTTTCCCGTAAAGTTTTAATGATTTTAATGTTTTCGGATTTCTGAGGTGACAAATTTTTTGAAATAATATGTTTGCAGGCCTCCCTAACGAACTGTTTTGTGGGCTCAGGAAACCGCTAGATAGAGGATTTTATCCCGGCAATAACCCACTCAACATTCGATCCACGAGTCTGCAAACCAAATTTCAATCCTTTATTCAAAAGATTAAGCTCAAGCAAACAGTTTTACTGAGACAATGTACTTACATGGGTAATTCTTATAAATACAAAGTTCACTGTTGACATGAATCCTGTGTATTAAATAATTGATATTATACGTTGGGGGCAATAAGGATAGTGTTGACACAATGAATTATGTTCTTTGTTACAGTGAATTAAATTTAGTAATCAATTAACGTTTTTATTTATTCCATAAACAGTATTCATAATATTAACGAAATCTCTCCGTGAAATAAACCATTATGAACATTTGTTTATTCATTCAATAAAGAGCATTTGCTATACCGTGAGAGCAAGTTGAAACGAAGAAGGTTGGCAGCACAAATTTTCAGTTAGCAACACTGAGTAGTTGGTACTGAGTAATTTGGTTACTTAACAGTAAACAATATCGTAACCTAACATCTTGCTGTCAAATAGTATTTAAAAATTGATCGATGCGAGAATTGAATTTTACAGTACCTACATTTTTTTAAATGAAAGCCAGAATTTTTGTGTAGATTTACATTTGTTGTTGCTTTTTTACAAATCCTTCGTATCGTGATAACAAACTTCAGAAACCATGGTATGAAATATTCACTAGAGGAGCTAGGCCATATCAACAAAACAAATTATATATTGGAATGGTGTAATTCTGTTCTGATTTAATTTCATTTTAGTGGTTGTAATACTAGTTTATTTTCAATAAAATTTTTAACTGTAAACACATTATAAAATACAATAGACACACATGAATCTCCACAAAACACACAGATATGAAAGCACTTATTTATGTTGATTAGTGTACTGTGGTTAACACTACAGCAAATGTTCAAAATGACCCCCATCATTCTCACTACATAGCTGTACACGTTGTTTAATGTTTTCAAATACCCTCTATCGATGCTTATGCTATTAATCGCTTGAGAGATTGCATTTTTTAGCTCGTCTATATTGTGCAATCTTTGTTGAAAAACCTTTTGCTTCAAGTATGCAAACAAGAAAAAGTCCAATGGTGTCAAATCGGGTGAGTGCGGTGGCCATATTCCTCTACTTATTAGTCTGTCATCAAAATACTCCTGTAGATAAGTTATTGCCCGTGCAGCTGTAAGCGCAGAGGCTCCATCCTGTTGGAAGTACACATGTTGCAACTCATCATCATGCAGTTCATTAACAAGCACGTTAAGGATATTTTCTTGATATCGTGCAGCATTTATTGTACCGTCGAAAAAGATTGGTCCTATTATACGTCTTCGAGACATGGCTACCCATATTCCAATCTTTATAGGATGTAAATCGTTTTCTTGGAATACATGAGGGTTCTCCTATGACCATGTACGACAATTTTGGACATAGCCGGAAAGGTGAATCCATGCTTCATCTGAGAAAAATGTCTTTTCAAGTCATCGTCATTGTTCAGATGATCCATAAACCATTGACAATAATGTCGCCTTTGCTCAAAATCCTGTGCATATAAATGTTGGTGTACAGTAACTTTGTAAGGGTGTATATGCAAATGCTTCTTCAAAGCAGTTTGACAGCTACCGTAAGACACACCTAGAATTATTAAATGATATAATACAATATTTCAGACAGCTTGCGTAAAGATTTCTTTGGACTAGCATGCATCCGTTCCGCTAAATCCTCTACAATATCTTCAGTCAAAACGTACGGCTCTTTAGCTCGCTTTCGCTTCAAGATACTTCCTGTTTCCATGAACCTTGTTACTAATCTACTACGACGCTGAACAACAGTTTCATACGCAATAGGCACGTCAGGGAACTGGGTAGTAAATTGATCTATACAAGATTGATTGGAATAGATCCATTGCCCATCCTCATCTTGAACTCCACTACGAAATTAGGCCATCAGAATGAAGGTGTCTTGTTCAATAGTGAACGGCATAACAGCACGCACTTGCTACGTATATTTGTCTTGAGAAAGACAGTTAGTATACTTAAACAGAACTATAAACTTGAAGCAAAAATTCGAGATCTAGCGAAAGACGATAAATGACGGATGACAGTTATCTAAATAAACAGAAGCACGAGTGACTAGGCAGGATCTTAAACTTTCGATCAAAAAAAAGTATCAAAGCAGGGATTTTAGGGCAGCCAACCTTCTTCAGTTCAACTTGCTCGCACGGTATATACTTAATAATTCTGAATCATGGATTAATGTACATTATTTCACTAGCTGAATAAAATTGTTAATGGTAAAATTTTTCGTTGGTATTATGTACCTTTTCGGTTGAGTAATTCTAGCAGAATACAACGGTCTATATCATCAAAGGCTTTTTTTGAAATAAGTTGTTTGACGTTTGTATAAATAACAAAACACTATGAACAACTTTCTTGGCCTCGTCTTTATTATAGCCTCGCTCGGCCATAAATTCGACTCGACCTACAGAAAGTAGTACTTTATGTACCTGTTACATAAATAGCTATTTTAGTCAGTAACAAAATACATTTCTATTTAAGGTATTTTTCATTAAGCCTTTTCCAAGAAATTAATTAATCCTCCAGCAAAAATTATTCAATTATCGGTTATCACGTCTTAAAAGTTCTACGGATAACGGTTTTGGAATAATGGCTAATAGGTTTAGAATATTTAAAAAAAGAAGAATAATTGAAGACAACTAGAGGAATTTGTTGTTCCCCTTTGGGTTATTACTTCTATTGGCAAGAACCTTCATATGCCGTGTCGACCTCAGAAATAGTGTCTCAATTAACCTGAAACGGTAGGTTGATGAAGGAAACAAAACAAAAGCTGGTAAATTCACATGGTTTTTAGTTGTACAGTGCAGAATAAGAATTGGTTTATTCATATTGCTTTAGTATGATTTGTATCTAGTCATGATGATGTCACCTGATGCATTTAATTGGAATAGAACTACTAACACTACTAAAGAGCTTAGCAATAAAAATCTGGTTTGCCATAAAGTTTTCTAATTTAATAACCCAGTATTAGGACAATAAATCAGTTTACTCAAGTTTCTGCTCAATTTTTAATATCTAAATAAATGGTATCATGAAATTTGCCTCTTTCAATATGCGTGCAACTCCCGTGTGTGAGCAGCCCAAATTTAGGCATTCAAGTAAGTACTAGCTTTCATAAAAAAGAAACTACACGTTTCATCGGGTAGGTTCGAACCTTCTTTACTGGTAAAGTAATCATCATGTGCTGTATAACTACTACCATATCAGCAAAGTTTCTACTATATATTGTATCTGTCCTCTTCTCACCGCCGTAAACAGGTTTCTTTGTCCGTAAGGCAGAATACTGTGTCTGGGCATCGTGATATTACCCAACGCAATGCACGAGAGACTCCAATATAAAGAAAAAGCACCGGGAAAGATACTTCTACAAAGACTCTAATCACGAATGTACTTATATACATTTCCAACATTACATTAGAGATATATATATAGTAGGTATTGCCTATCACGCTTGTATAGCTCCGAGTATATATTTTCGAGAGACAAAGCTATAAAGTTTGTGTTGAGAGTTGAGGTGTATCCTGCACAAAACGACGACTACAGTGGATCGAGGAGCATCAGCGCATGAAAGCCGGTTTTACAACGGGACGAAAACGTAGGAAAATCCATAAATATACCTACGGAACGGCAGCCGGCTTTCTATGCTATTCTCGTGTGAAGACCGACAACTGGCGTTCCGTGTGCTTGCTAGCGGCTTTTCGTTCGGTGTATTACGCGAATGGTTCGTGTGTTTTATTTTAGGTGGTTGTTGTCGGTTGCGTCTGATGTGTATAGCACATAGGTGCTTATTATTTTGCGCTGTTGCGATGAATTATGAATGATCAGTATGTTGATTAGACGATTCTGTACCGTGGTATATTTCTGAAATACCTACTTATTATAAGAGGGTATAAATGCATATCTATTTTCTGAACTTTGGAATATTTTCAAAACGTTTAATTAAATAAATGGTACTCCATTCGAAACGTATTTATCCAGAAATGATTTAATCTTTAATGGTTTGAACGCAAAACTTAGTAAATTCAGAAATATAAAACTAACTAAAAGCCATGTGAATTTGCCAGCTTACTCGAGTAGCAAAAATTTAATCAAGTCAATCCATTTTGTTTTGTTTCCTTCATCAATTACCGTAGAATGGGGTGAATAGGATCAAAAAGTCGGAGTTTGTTTAAAGAAATCGCCAAAGCCAAAATAACCAATAAAACCCTTTGTATTTGACGACGATGGACTCCGAATATCATAGTAATAAAAAAGTTGGTAATACAGCGTCACTCGCAGTTTATTAGTGTTGAAAATCAGTATATAACCTAAAAACTTTGTTAGTAGCTGTCTTCGCGGGTGTCAAAACTTTGACCGAAACTTTTTCCGAAATTTAGGGCCGGTCCTTCCATTTCATTTTAAAGTTCTTTTTAACTAATGTGGAGATTAATTTAATAGACAGATTTATCTGGCAGTTAAGAAAATGCGTCGTTCAAATATGATTTAACTTGCCTATAACAAAAGAGAACTTTAAGCAACGAATCGTGTGTCGCCACAGGCCAAAATGGCAAAACAATTCAATGAAACAAAAATTGCCGAAAAATTCGAAATAGTCTCAGTGTCGCATCAAACAATTGCAAGACGGGTGGACCATATTAATCAATATGTATTCAAAAAACTGCATGACACGGTTGAAAAATGTAAATATTTTTTGCTGTGCCTGGATGAAAGCACTGATCTGTCCGACATTAGCCAGCTTGTAATTTTTATCCGAACTATTCAAAACGACTTCAGTGTAGCTGAAGAGATGCTTGATCTTATTCCTCTCCATTGTACAACCAAATGTACGGATATTTTTGAAGCTGTAAATAAGGTGATTTTAGACTACGGGGGATTCGATAAATGTTCCTGTATTGTCACTGATGGAGCCAAAGCTATGATAGGAACTGAAATTGGGTTTGCAGGACTCTTAAAACAAGAGGTCCTGTGTGGAAAATCCATACGTCAAATAAATGTCATGAAAGTGGTTGTTAAAATAACCAATATGATTCGAGGGGGCAATCGTGCTTTGACTCACAGAAAGTTTCGTGATTTTTTAGCCGAAGTAGATGCTACATATTACTTCACACCGATATTCGTTGGTTAAGCGCCGGAAAACTGTTTGCAACTATTCTTCGCTTTACGCGAGGAGATACCAATTTTTCTTAAAGATGAAGTTAAGTCTATCACTACGGAACTGGAAAATCAATGGTAGATGCACAATTTTTAGCAGACCTTGCATTTTTAACAGACCTGACATCTCACCCTCAACTTATTGGGACACATAAAACGATTTAAGAGTAAAATTAAGCTTTTCAAGTCTTCACTAGAAGAAAATGCTTTTTCATTTTTTCCACAATTGCAGAAGAATTCGAAAATCGATTTAGCGACTTTAAAAAAATTGAAAGAGAGATTTCAGTGTTTTTCTCAGCCCCTTACAATTTCAGTTGAGAATGTAAGCAGAGCAGACCTTCAACAGGAATTGTGTGATTTGCAATCAGATCCTTTTTACCAAGGAAGAACTGAAACTGGATTGGACTTTTTCAAGTTGCTGCAAGAAGAACGATACTCCAACTTACCTAACTTAGGACTTACACTTGACTCAATGCTGGGAAGCACGTATCTCTGCGAAAGCAACTTTTCCAACATGAAATTTATAAAGTCGAAATATAAATGTTCCCTCTCTGATAAGTCACTTACTCAATTGTTTCGTTTATCAACAACAAATATTAACGTTAATATGGATGCATTAGTTAGTGAAAACCAACGTCCTGAAACTTCCTACTAATTTTTTTGTAACTTGATATTTTTTGAATAAGTTAAAATAATAATATAAACGCGTTTTTTCTTTGTATACCATACCTATTAAAATTCACTGATAAAGTTGCATATACGAAGTATTTTATAATGCGGCCCTCCAAACCGGATATTTTTTGAAAGCAGCCCTTGGGCCACTTGCAGTTGGATAGCCCTGTGTTAGAGGGAGATAATGAAGATTTGTGCAACCTCGAAAATCTGCGACAGTAATATAAAAGTTTGCTGTTGCAAAATATCGCAGGGTTAACAGCAATTTTTGAAGAGATTGAACAGCAGAATTTCTAAAAATATATAATTTTAGATGCAACATCGACTCCATGCATTAATAGAAATATTTTACCTATTAGTGCGATGTTTAAACTTTAAAACATCAATTTTTGCTAAAATATTCAATACTGTGGTTTTGGAGAGACGAAATCGTCGTAAAAATTCTTCGTCGTCCCAAATATTTAAATTATCCATACGAAGTTTTATAACATATTTCTTACGTTCAGGATTTATTTGATTAACTAAATGTATTATTTCGTTATCTAATATGATTTGTTCTTCCTCCATAATATAATGTTTATAGTAGAATTGTAGGTTATAATCACAGTTATAATGTAGTTTATTGGCCTGCACAAGTAGCCGATAAGTTAAAAGATAGATAAACACATTTAAGAAGAGGATCACAGTTACAGAGAACTGAAAAGACGGATTTTCGACTTACAAGGCAGATAAGTTTATGGGCCACTTTACAAGAAGGTGGAAAGACCGGCCCTTAATGAGTATAATCAAAGTACTTCGTGTTCGTGACTCCAACAGGTTACTAGTTAAGGCACATAAAACAGTTTTAGTCAAATTTCATTCAAAAATAATTTGGAAATTTAATTGCAATTTGATTTTTTTTTGGTTAATGGGGAGAATCGGACCAATACTTGGGGTGAATGGAATCAGGTGTTGGAGTCATATTCCACTAATGACAAAAGAGAAGGTAGGTACATCTAAGGGTCATATTTATAGTTTGTGCTTGCGAGGTCGTGTCGATGCTTGAGCACGCGATTTTGACACATTTGTAATGACATTGACGTCAAAATCGCGTGCTGAAACATCGACACAACCTCAAGCACGAACTATAAATATAACCCTAGGTTTTTCAGTTATACAAATTATATAGCACAAGTTTTAAAAGTAAATAAAGACCGATACGAAAGCAATTTCTTGCGCGAAAAAGATGCCAGAGATTATTTTAGTTATGTGATTTTACGTTCCAACAAATTGCAGCAAATCTAGAATCTGCCGTAAGATATGGACGCGGACTCTTCAGATTTAAAATAAATTTACAAGAATACAATAAACAAAAATATAAATAAAATTGTGGTTAAATATATAGTTTTTTTTTTAATGTGTGGTGGGTGCTTAGTTGCAGTGACTCCGTAAGCTGTATTACTTGTCTGGCTATCACTGCAACTCTTGCGGTGTAGTTTTAGTGTGTGTAAGTTGTGTTTAAATGGCTTTGTGACAGCATCATATCGCCTTTTATGATGCCGCGCTGTTAATCACTTTGCTCCCAACAGCGAATGGCAAGTCGATCCGGGATTAAACTCTCTGCAAAAATGTCACCGTCCCTCCAGAGAATTGAACTCCGGCACCTATCGTCCTCTCACAACAATAGTCAGCCGCCTAACTACTGCGGCCATCGACCCGTTTTACTTGTATTTATAATAATAAACGTTCATACTTCATATTAATTTGAATAAATTGAGATCTACATGTTTTTAAGTTATATTTAACGAAATTCTATGATTCTATGCATCCCAAGGAAAGGTGAATATGATTAAACATTGTAAACGCATAGCTGATACTATTCACCCCAATGGCGGGTGAATAAGATCAGTGAATGGCACGCCACTGGTCTTAAAACAAATTCGACTATTAAATTAATAATTAAAATTTGTCCCATTAACAATTTTATTCAGCTAGTGAAATAATGTACATTAATCCATGATTCAGAATTATTAAGTATAGCAAATACTCCTTATTAAATGAATAAACAAATGTTCATAATGGTTTATTTCACGAAGAGATTTCGTTAATATTATGAATACTGTTTATGGAACTAATGAAAACGTTAATTGATTACTAAATTTAATTCACTGTAACAAAGAACATAATTCATAGTGTCAACACTATCCTTATTGCCCCCAACGTATAATATCAATTATCTAATACACAGGATTCATGTCAACAGTGAACTTTGTATTTATAAGAATTACTCATGTAAGTACATTGTCTCAGTAAAAATGTTTGCTTGAGCTTAATCTTTTGAATAAAGGATTGAAATTTGGTTTGCAGACTCGTGAATCGAATGTTGAGTGGGTTATTGCCGGGATAGAATGCTCTATCCAGCGGTTTCCTGAGCCCACAAAACAGTTCGTTAGGGAGGCCTGTAAACATACAATTTCAAAAAATTTGAAATCCTATAAATCACCTCAGAAATCCGAAAACATTAAAATCATTAAAACTTTACGGGAAAAACTACTACTATGATCGGGTTAATGACCTGTTGAGTAATGGTCCTTATAAGGCAATTTCAAAAAATCCTTTACCGAAAATGATTAGATACGTCAACAATGTGTTTAAAGCTTGTAAAAACCTTGTTACTGCTGATGTTAGATGTAAGCTACATGTTTCCAATCCTGTTATCCCTAAATTATATTGTTTACCTAAAAATTCACAAATCAGGCAAGCTGGTAAGGCCAATTGTTTCAGCAATTGACGCTCGACTTATAAGGTTTCCAAATGGCTGACCAATGAATTTAATAATTTGCCAATGCAGCGACCTAGTTTTGCAATAAAAATTCAAAATATTCAGTTGCTGGAGGGTGAAGTATTGATTTCATTTGATGTTAGTTCTCTCTTTCCTAGTGTACCGATTTCAGACACCTTGACATATCTTGAGGACTTGTTGCTTCAAAATAGTTTGAGTCAACAATAATGTGTCCAGGTATATATTCGCTTAATTGACATCTGTATGAAACAGAACATTTTTCAATTCAACGGGAGTTTTTATGAACAGCTGGAAGGAACGGCAATGGGTAACTCCTTGTCGCCCTTTTTAGCTATGAGCAGTTTTGAAAAGGACTTAGAATCTAAGAGCGAATATTATCCTAGGGTTTGGTTGAGACATTTTTGCTATACCTATTCGATACTAAAAAATGTAATATTGACGATTTTCTCAATAGATTAAATAATCGGTTCGAAACCATAAAGTTCACTTGCCTACATTCCTTCAGATTCCCATCATTGTGTTTAACACAAAATGGCAAGACTGAATTTTTTGGTCCACCGACTCCTCACTTTTCCCTTGGACAAGGCGAGGTATGAGAAAGAGCTTAAAATCATAAAAGATGCGGCCAAGTGTAATGGTTTCCAGCCTCAGCATATCTATAAGTTAATTAGGAAGTTCAACTATAAGAAAACTGTGAAAGAATCTACGACTTTTCGAGAAGATGTTAAAGCTTCACTCATTGTGATTCTCCCTTACGCTCTCTTTGTCACTAAAGGTTTAAGTAAAGTCTTCAAAGAGCTAGATCTCAGAATAGTTTACAGTTCTGGGACTAGTTTACGAAGTCTCATCGGTAACCCTAAAGATAAAATACAACCTCTAAAATGTCAGGTATTTACGAAATCAATTGTAAAGATTGTAATCAAAAATATATTGGGCAAACCAGGAGAGCAGTCTCAACTAGATTTAAAGAGCATATGGCTAATCTAAGATTTAATAGAATTGAGAAATCGAACGTTGTCCAACACATTTTTGAAACAAATCACAACATCGATCATACGAATGTTAAGTTAATTAGACAAATAAACAATAATTGTAAGTTTCTAAATGTTTTCGAAAGTTTAGAAATATATAAAAATAAGTCATGTGTAATGAACTGTGACAACGGTCCAATCCCGCTTTCGTCATTGTTTTGGTTAATCGGAAATTAATGATGCGTATCAGATTGACCGCGTGCATAACATTTAGGTTACCTGTTATTTGTAGGTTTTATTTTAATTTAGTTTTATTATGACAGCGTTGCTGTCGAAACGCGTCAGTGCTTTAGTTACAAATTGTTTGGTGTTTAGTGGGTTAAAGTGTTTACTGTTCTACTTCTGCACCAAGAGATCCAGTGAAGAATATTTATTAAATTTTTTACACAAACATGGCGTTAAACAAGACATTTTTGTTTACCCAAATGTTTCGGATATTAATGTTTTTAAAAAGAGCCAAATAATCAAGACAGTGTTCAAATGTTCTGGCAAAAGGAAGCAGGCGATAACTTTTATCTAGACTAGCGTGAGCGCATCCTCCAATAGGGAGAAAAATGTTTCCGTCTCGGAGTTACCCAACTACTCCCCGCCAATGTGAAAACTTTCTCCAAACCGTATAGTTATAACAATCTCTCATCACGGTGTACCTAAATGCTCTCCATTTCGAAATAAATCTTTTCAGTTACGGTAAAACACATGTGCACAGTAATATATAACAATTTAGACAGTTTATTGCATTCCTTAATTTAATTAATGTACCTATATCAAAAATCAAATGTTCTTTTATTCACTGTAATTGTTTGTATGAGAATCCGAATATGCAAAATAGTATAAAGTACCTAGCTAATTGTTCACCGTTTGCGCGTATCGCTCGCATTCCGAAAACCTTAAATCCTTTTTTGAATGAATTTCAAATTATCTGTTCTCGTTGTACCTATGCAAGTGTTGTCTAAAGTATTGACAAAGAAAATAATACCCACCCCCCACCCTTATAATAATATACACATATATGTTTAATTCATCCAAATTTAGGTAAATGTTATACCAATGTTCTAAATCCGTCACAATATAAAAATAATCTTATTATTATTTCCATATATAGGCATCTACAGAAAACTCAATATTAGTTTCAATAACGTTTAAATCTGTAAACCATAGTTTATTATTATAACTTTGAATATCTATACCTACATATTTGTTAGCTGCAATAGTACCTATTGGTAGTACCTACGTACTTTTATCTTTCCACGTCCTGACCAGTGTGTATTTGGTGCCTCATTAGCACTAAGTATACCTAATTTCTTTAAAAACATGTGTTTTCTCTCGTATCTTGTGGACCATAAATATAGTAGTGTTCCCAATTTAGAAATAATATCTAGATAATGAACAATTAGGTGATGAATTTTAACGTCTTTTCAGTATCGTATTAATTTACCTCTAACAGAAGAGTATACATATTTCTTCCGTTTCCGTGAACAAGTTCACCTCTGCGATTTTAATACAGTTTTAATTCTCTATCTCTCTATAACGAATACAGTTAAATGATGTTTATACTGTTACGTAGGTACTTATAATTGTCATCGCAGCGAAGTTATTTTAACAAACAAAATGAAGTTTTACTCCGTTTAGGTCTAAGTATATATCTATGAACAACTAGGTAAGGTGAACATTACATTCCCGTTACATACCTACCTACTACAAAAAATTCGATATATAGAGTGTCCCAACAGGAACTTGGCGATTCCAAGTTCCAAATAACATGCGTAGTATTTAGAAATTTAACGATTTATTAACGTAAACATAAAATAGAAACCCTAAAATTATATGTGGAACAAGATATCGGATAAATGTCCACCGTGACTTCTACTGCACCCAGCGATTCTTTTTTTTAATTTTTCAATGACTTTATCACACATATGCAAGTTAATCTCGCCAATAGCCGCACGAATGTTATTTTTTAATTCATCAATTGTCTGTGGATTATTTGTGTATAGACTTGATCCTTAAGGAAACCCCAAAGGAAAAACTCCAGCGATGTTATGTCGCAGGATCTTGCAGGCCAATCCACGTCACCATTACGAAAAATCACACGGCGAGGGAATTTCTCCTGCAGTAAATTTAGAGTTTCCCTGGCAGTGTGATAAGTGGCCCCATCTTGTTGAAAGTAAAGATTGTTGAGGTCCATATCTTCCAAACGAGGCCATAGAAAGTTATTCAACATCTGTCGATACCGCTCCCCCTTGACAGTTTCTGCTGCTCCATTCTCATTTTCAAAAAAGTAAGGTCCAAGAACACCATTGGCCGAGAAACCGCACCATCCAGTGACACGTAGTGGGTGCATGGGTTTTTCAATAATCTCTCGAGGATTTCCGCACCCCCAAATGCGGCAGTTTTGTTTATTTACGTAAATGGGCTTCGTCAGTGAATATGATTCGCTTACAGAATTCGTCATCAAATTCAGTTTGCTCCAAAATTCAATTGGCAAAGATACGGCGGTGGTGATGGTCCCTGGGCTTCAATTCTTGTGTTAACTGGATCTTGTTTGCGTGTAGCCGAAGGTCTTTTGTTAAAATTCGTTGCAGAGATGATCTTGAGATGGCCAATTGCTGTGACCGATGACGAATTGAAGTTTTTGGACTTTCGGTAACACTCATTTACTCTAGCGATATTTTTATCTGACCGAACGTTACGAGGACGTAGTGGTGTCTTTACATCAAGAACAGAACCAGTTCGCTCAAATTTTGCCATTAAATTTCTAATTGCCGTATTGCTGGGAATATGATTCTGATGAAAAACAGTCGACGAATTGTGTTCGTAATGGAACGACCATTTTCATAATAAATTTGAACAATTTGGATATGTTCTTCAGTCGTGAAACGTTGCATGATGACTTTTACAAGTTTATAGATGACGTATTAGGTTGCTAATAAGTTACCTTATTTGAAAATACTGTGAAATTTTAATCCCCAAGTTCCTGTTGGGACACCTTTTACTGATACCTATATAGGTATACAAGATGTTTCACAAACAGGAGACATTCTTTAGATCATCGAAAGTATATATATCTATAATAAACATTAATTTATAATAGGAAAAAGGTACTATACACCAGATAAATAAATACGGTATTGCACAACTGTAATATAGCTTCTCTCCTGATGATGTGTTAAAAAAGCTTTCTGAGCGAGCTTGAAATTCAAGTCCATCATTCACGCACGGTGTTTCTCTGTTTATTGGTAGGTATATATATTATACATTGATTTTAAAATTTACAACTTTTGTAACAACGGAAATTTTGACGAAGACACCAATACAGCAGAAAACAGGTTAGAAGTTGTTTTTTAATGATGAAAAAACAAGTAACGACGACTTGGAAGATTATAAACTCGCACGGTTATTGATATCTCCCCTTAAGTCTCATCTTCTTTTTTGTATTGATATAAGTAGGTAGGTAGCATCCGTTAACAATAAAGAATTATGTTTGTTTTATTTTCAAAATCTGATGGTTCATATCTCTCCTCCGCTTAAACTTGAAAGCCGGAATATCTGAACATCGTACGGATTTTCTGTTTTCCAAAAGCGTTCATTGCGTCTATTTACCTAAATAGCCTTTTATTTAAAATCTTTTTTCTTCCGATTATAGACCGATTTAAATAAAAAGATATTCTTTCTTCCCCCATGGATTGATAGGTACCTAGGTAGTATCCATGTTCAGGATATTCCATAGTTAATTTAACCCAAATTATATATACCTAATGGCGATAATTAACATATATATTAAGCATAGAAGGTACTTACCTATCTAGATATTTATACATCTTTCTAAATAGTGTAACTTTTAGGTACCCACCATCATCCTTCGGCAACGGTTTGAGTGCGCTACCCTGAGAGGATTGTAGGTATAGGTACAGCAAAAGAATGAGGAAGAATCATGAAAACAAACTGCCAGCAAGACCTAACAAAAATTCCAAATTGTTGCAAACATTGGATCAACAACCAAGGAGATCTAACTCAAACACTGTATGGACAAGAAAGATCCATAAACTTAGGAAGACTTACGGGTCAATAAAGGATAAATAAACCATCCTATATAACGAGAAAGATGACTTCTTAACTGTCCTTCTGTCTGATTTTCTTGAAAGACTTATTTCATGAAAACGTAAGAGTGTCATTCAACTCAAAAGGAAAACATCTCAAGAACTACTATGGAGAAATGATTAGGTATATACGTGAAATATGATCTTTATTATGTATTAGGTTTACACACCAAGAATTGACTTCTGTCAAGCGTCTTTTTTCTGTAAGTCTGTAAATTTGGAGGACCATTCTCAAATGCAACCTTTTTGTTAACCTCTATTATAGAAAATAGTACCTACTGGAGGTAGGTTGTTTACATTTTGTCCAATTAAAAATAAAAAGAAAGCGTTAAAAAAGGTAAACAAAATCATAATACCTATAGGTAGGTATACCTACATAATTTGAATTAATTGTTTACTATACGCCATTTAAGGATGTGAAATTATTTTAGTCAATTTTTCTTTCGATTGTGGGAGGAAACCATTTAAATAAAGCCAAATTATTTTAATGAATTTTATCAGTGTGCATCAATTTATCTCTGAGAGGGCCCCCACAAAATTTGTAAAATAAAAAAAAAAGTATTACAAACATAACAATTTAACACGAAATTTATAAACCACAATCAGAAATTAAGATAACCTCCTAAACTCACAGCGTTTATTCTATAGGAAAATTCCACTCACATGACCTTCAATTACACGACGACAATAAATTCAAATTTCCCGCTCGATTGTAGCAATTACGAAAAAAAATCGGGGAGAAACCCACGCTCCTTTTCCCCTAGAACATCATGGCGAACTTCATTTACCCCTAAAACTACAATTTCATGGATTTTATCCGCATAAATTAAAACTAACGACCTCCTGCATAGCTACAAGGAGCATAGACCTTTGGTAGTAGAGGACAGCCGCTGAAAGAGGACGCGATTGGTTAGAAGGAGTATCCAATGAACGGTGAGCACGCACGCAATTGGTGCACGCGTTTCCTCAGGTTTGATACTGGGATAAAAGGTAATTAAAAAAAAGGTAGTTTTCTTCGTAATCTTTGCTGGTAATTTCTTTATTTGAATTTAATAATTATATTTGAAACTGATTAATCATATTTAATTAAGAATTTTTTAAATAAATTGAAACATATAATTAAAAGTTAAATTAAAGATCTAATTTGGCTATTTAATATTTAAATTATTTTATTAAAAAGTAAAAAGAGGGTGAGGGAGAGAGAATATATTAATAAAATTGATTTTTTTTAATATTTCAAAACTGTGTATTTATAATAATCAAAACGATCAAACTAATTATATTAGAAGAAATCTCATATTTATATTAATTAAAATTATTACAAACATATTTTGTTCTAAAATATTATTGATTTTTATCCATTTAAATTAATACGGATTTAACGCTATCTAGAGGCAATATTGAAAATGATTTCAATATTTCCTGCTTGCGCCATCTAGGAATGGAAGATATAACTCGGAATGACGCTAACATAACAATCCTATTTAGCATTTGATCGGTTGCAGCTTTAGCTATTCCTTCATAGATGTCGCAACCAGATCTGTGGATGCCAATATATTCTTATTGATTGAATATTTAGATCGATTAATATTGTTTTAATACAAGATATTAATTATTTAGATTGTTTTATTATATTACTAGACTTTATAGGACAGTAGTACATATTAAATTGTTAAATAGTATGTTGTGGTTTAGAGATAGAACTTAGCTGATTGGTTGTAGGAGGTATCCAATAACGATTAAGGTGCAGTATTATTGGTTGACGATTTTCTTTTGTTTAGCGGAGTAAAATAAGAATGCTATTATCTTAGGAGATGTTAATTTTAATTAATAATAATTATTGCTAAAATCTCCGATGGCAACAAAGATATTTTGCACAAATTGTAAAACTATTTTTTTCAATTAATGCATTTTATTAAAATTAAGGGATAAATATTTTTATTAGTAATCTTTTAAATTTATATTTAATTTATTGATTTGTTTAAATTGAGACATCTATTATTAATATTCATTATTATTGTTGATATTATAGCGACATCTATGGGAGAATAGTTCAATTACTGCTGGCCGATTTCTGTGTTCTACATTATCAGCACATTGTTACAAGTTTCTAGTTTAGCTAGAAGATGTCGCTTACTAGAAAATATTTAAACAGCATTATCAATTTTTTTGAAATAAATTTTTTATTATAAAATATTGTTTTGCATGAAAAATCTGATTTAAAAAACGTAATAGGTATGTTTATTAAGTTTTAAATAAAATGCAATTTCAATTTTCTCTAACAATTTTATATCTGGCATACGTAACAGCTAATAACAATAATTACGTTAAACACCCATAATCAGATGGAATGCTTACTTACGTCTAACCTTCATTTAACGAAGACAGAAGCCAATGCACATATAGTATATTGAAAATACCTTAAAAATCTCGAATAAGGCGATAAGCTTCAATGATCATATATTATAGTAATGCAAAGGTATATTCTTGAGGTATTACGGATTTAGTCGTGGTATAATGATCTGGTTGGCTGGATTTATGCACAGTTTGGTCAGTGAATCGTGAAATTAGTGGCTCTTGTAAGGATATCTTTTTCAATGTGTAGTTTGCTGTTCTACGTTTAGAGGTTTATGTAGTAATACTTGGTTTATTATGGTCGTGTTTTATTTTGATTTTTTTATTATTATTATTTTTATTCAGTACCTTAAGGAATGATCGTTTTATTGTATGTTGGTCTCATCGTTTATTGAAAAATGAATCAGTCAGATTTAGCGTTTGAATAAAATATTAATAATCTGTTTCTTGTAAATATTAATCTAAATTTATGACATTTTTATTACACCTAATCTATTCGTTTGCTTTACGGTGTATCGTGCAATTTTCTTCGTGGATATTAAGTTGGTTCAAACTGTTCGTAGAAGCGCGTAATCGAAAGCTAAAAGTCCGCGGTTAACCGCAAAAACGTAACTCGTTACTGACAGCTCTAAAAGAAGATGCATATCTGCTCCCGCGTAATATGAATTTTTTTTTATGTGAGAATAAACTGCAAGTATCACGCGTGTAATAACAATAAGCGATTACGATTCAGTTGATCTAATATCAAATCTCCACGATTCGATGACAAAATTATTAAACGCTGCGGACCTAAGATAGAACCCGCAAGGACTCTAGAGGTATTCCTATATTTAAATCGGATAAAAATGACGTTTATGTTGATAATAGTAAAAGCTAAATGATAAAAAAGAGTGCCTACTAGGAGTTAATTTATAATTAGATAAAGAAGTTCGAATGTAAGAGAAGGAGCCTATGAAGAAGCGAATGGTCGGTTGCGGTCCACTAGTTTTTAATAATCTTTCTTCGCTCTCGTAGCAGAAGTATAGAAGTAAGACGATTTAGATAGATAAACGCAAGCAAGCCATCGATGGAACGATCATGTTGATGTAAAATTGAGCTCCCGCGTTGAAAACTGGCATTGCCACGGAAAGAAATTAATGATGTACAGAGAAGATGCGGTGCGAATATACACTACTCTCCGAAAGTTTTAGTTTGTCGTATTAACACGACAATTTAATTTTTGTATATATTTTTTTTATTAAGACATCAACATCCTTTTCAATAATATTTCTCGTTCAAAACAATATTTTCCATACGTTTAATTAATTCATTAATTTATGAATGAGAGTGCCCAGATATATAGGTAGTATGGAAAAATCTATAATAATAACATAAAAGTACCTAGTCATTAAGAATAATATGATGTCGGATGCATTCACTACACAGTGTGGAAGTTTAAGTCTCTTCTTGTTTATTGTATTTATGGATAACATAATAAAGGAATGTACGAAGAGAACAAGAACACTAAATGTGGGCTACATAAAATTGCAACGCATCGATATTTCTGATGGGGTCTTTGCAGACGACATAGTGATCATTGCCAAAAATGAAAGTGACCTGTACAGCACAATCTAGATATATGGAACACAACACTCAAGATGTATGGAATGACGATAAATAAATATAAAACAAAAGTTATGATGATTGGAGAAGAAAGAATCAATAGGAATGTAAGAACAGAATCAACTAAACCATAGATGAAAAGGGAACAAGAAGGGAAATTAATAGTGGAATACAAAAGACGTTAAGCCTATATCATGCAATGAAGAAGAACTTCATAAACGAAACAGAAATAACGAGAGATCCTAAAATAAAAGTATATAAAGAGTCCAAAATACAGGCTATGGAGATGAAATATCTGAGAAGAGTTAGGGGAGTAACCAAACTATTATAGATAGAATGATGAACCTAGATATTAAACAAGACCTGGGAGTAGACTCAATATCACAATTCATTGAAATACGACAATTGAGTTGGTGGGGACACATGCAACGCATGAAAGAGGAAACTCCGGTGAAGAGAGTATGGGAAAGGAAAAGTCAGAAGAAGAGAAGAACAGGTAGACCCCGTAAGACATAAGATGGAGTGATGGTGGAATTGTTTACAAGGAAGGACACAACAGGGATGCAGGCTAAGTGGATGGCCAAGGATAGAAGAGAATGGAGAAGATACATGCAAACATATGGATAGAGTTAGATATTGTACACCCTACATCATTATATGGTAACTGGGTACAGTTCATATATGATACATATACGGTCCTAAAATATTTTCCGGTTCTTCGCCTTTCTTCTGACGTTCTGATGAATCATCTAACCTACTGTGGTGTGGTGGCCATTCTAAAATGTAACGGCATTGAATTTGGGCATTTAATGTCATATAAAATTAAAATGCGCCGGCACGTTAACTTTGTTTGACCTCCCCTCCCCCCATCTTCCCCTCAAAAACGAAGACATTTATTATTAGGCGTACAAGCAAACCCTCATCTGCAATCTCTTGGGCAGGGTGGAACTGATCCCAAAAATCTTAAATGGAAAGGAGGGTTGAGTTGTAGCTCGATTGAAAGGCCTTTCGATTCTCTTTACAATGATACCTAGTTTATGGCATTACATATTTCATTATGATGCTCAAAAATTAACTATAAACTTCGTAATAATTAAGAATTGCAACCACCACTATTTATCGTCTGACTTAATACAAAATAACTAACAGGACAAATGTGTAGTTTTGCATTTGTTTCTTTATTTACAACACCTAGATCAACGAAATATTCCGGTTTTTTTACAAAATGCTAAAGGGACAAATGCTTTACAAATTCAATTTGCTGTATCTGAAAATAAACAGTTCTTATCTTAATAAAAATCCTGGACAGTGTCATGTTGAGTTGGAAGCCTACGCCTTGAGTTTTTATAGTAATTTAGCACTTTCAACATTTACTTGACTAATACATGTAAGTTTGTTATCTCTTTGATACTGTAAATCGCTTCTGCTAATAACAGAAATAACAGTTAATTTTTGAGCATCATAATGAAATGTAATGCCATAAACTAAGTATCATTGTAAAGAGAATCGAAAGACCTTTCAATCGAGATAGGTACAACTCAACCCCCCCTTTCATTTAAGATTTTTGAGGTCAGTTCCACCCTGCCCAAGGGATTGCAGATGAGGGTTTCCTTGTACGCCTAATAAATGTCCCCCTCAAAAACAAAGTTGACGCGTCTGGCCATTTTATTTTTATACGACATTAAATGCCCAAAATCAATGCCGTTTCGTTTTCGAATGGCCACCCTGTATGTATATATACATATGAATGGGAGTTGATGATGATCAATCGATTGATCGATGAGACTTAGGTCTACTACAAACCCCCACAGACCTGAAATTCAGTTTTCGAATGGCAGCTTCCTGGTCAACCATTGCCAGATTTCGAGCGTATGAAAATGACATTCAAGAAGATCATGTCTACTGTGTATTGGAATAAAGAAATGGGATCGTGCATATTGGCTATCTCAAATCAGGTAAATCTATCAACAAAACATAGTACCTACATGAACCCTCTTGATGTGATCAATGCTAAGATTCCGATTAGGAAACGTCGTAAAGTCAAATTTCCACAACTTGACAATTGTTCAGCCCATAAATCTGCATAAAATGTTACAGTCGAAAAGATCACTCATTGTCAGTTGAGTTGGACGTTATTGAAACACCCACCCTAATCGCCCGATTTGGTAACCCCTGATTATTACTTGTTTCGAATTTTGAAAATGGTTGTTAAAACGCAAATTTATAAAAGCTGACAACGCGAATTTGTTGTCCCAAGCCTTCAGAAATTCCCCATCTCTGGAAAACCGCTTCCCTTTCAGCTTTATTTTCATTTTTGGGAAAGCGAAAAGTCGCAAGGAGCAAAGTCTAGACTGTAATAAGGAGGGTGTTGAAGAAGTTTCAGTCCTGTAGTGGTCAAACATTTGTTGCATTTGTTGGCGCGGTTAGTTGACGCGTTGTCATGATGTAGAAACCATTCTTGACTTTAGCCACAGGTTCTTCATAGATTTGATGATTTCAGGTAGGCACTGCTGGGTATACCACTTAGCTGTGACTGCTTCTTTTGTGTTCAATACGACACATTGCACAATTTCAATAGGCCTCAAACACTATCTTCTTTACAGATGGGGATCTTCTGTCAACTATGGGAGTGTCCTCATCATCAAAGACCCAAATTTGGTTTTGAGTCTTGGTCGGCACATCATAATAGTATACCCAAGTCTCGTCATCTGTCACGATGTTGTTCATATATAGAGATTGACTCTTAGTAAACATTTTTAGTATCTCTCGGCACCAAATCACACGTCGTATCTTCTGCTCTTCAGTTAGTCTACGGAGCATCCAAAGACAACAAAGTTTCTTCATGATCATGCAGGATTAAGCATGGTAGGCTGGTAGGTCTCTTTTGGAATTCTCTGTACCACCTCACTCTCGCACAGCTGCCCGTATCTCATTTCATGACCACGATGCCATAGCAAGCACTTCACACTATCAGTGCTAATGAATAATTAAGTCCCCACACTTGACGCAGTGGCAAGTATGAACATGTCCCAGATAGCACGTTAGCTTACGGTAAGCTATATTTTGATTCGATTTTCACTTGTTTATCCAACTTAATTTAACTAGTTTAGATCAAGCGTTTTAAATGAGTTTACATGGTATTAGTTCCTAAGTTTTAGGGTTTATGTGTTCGTTTTGGTATTTTATTTTGTTATAATATTGTTATTACTTACGATTATTAAAAAAATTGTTGTTATCATTGTTAGCTATAGGATACAAGCTTGCAGCTTTCCATCACAAGCTGGAAAGAAGCTGCCACCGTTATCATGGCAAGTTTGATTCCAGGTTGTTTCAAACAAATTTTGCTATCTGGGTGTCTCAGTAGACAGCGACAAGCAGCTGCTTGCAACTTATTGTAGCGTCATGTTACAAAACATTCCTAGTATACTCTCTTTAAATAGTCGGACAAGATGAACTGTGGTAAAAGATTTTGATATACAGCAGAGTGTCCAGGAGGATTTTCTTTTATCACAATTCTCATGGAACCAATGAAAACATTTATTACATCTTAACCATGTTTCTCCGTCAGAAAAGCCCGTCGCAAATAACACATTGTGCGTCTTTACTATCACGACTGCAACGATTAGTATCCCTATCATCAGTAAACACTTAGGGTAGTTGTTCATCATCAGCTAAAGTAGACGAAGCAGGTGAAGTCATTTTTTGGTTATGGTCATTTTCTTTTTAGAAGTGCTTTCATGTTCTCTTTTTTATAAAAAATAGAGACTTGTGGCTTGGTAAAAGGGAGCTGTCTTTGACTGTTCTTTTTTCTTTCTCTACAGATTCTACAACGTGGAGTGGGGTAGCTGATTCATTGCCATTTCACGTGGAGTGTAATAAAAGCATTGGCACAGGTTGAATGTCTTTAGGAGATAATGCTGCTAGCTGCTGCTATTATTACTGAAAGGTTTTCATGCGTTGTTCTGGTCTGAAACCTTCGTCTGTTTTGACCACCAATTCGATAAGTAATAATTGCCCGAAATGCACTATTTGTGAGCCAATTTTCAATCTCCATTATTATTATTATTATTAATGAGATGGAAGGCAATTTTCTAAGCAAGATCAAGCACATAAAAGTTGTGAACGACGAACAAATCAGGTTGTATCTGGTTTCATTCTTTTCCTCGGAAAAACAAGCATCACAGGCACAGAGTTTCATTAAGCTGACATGCAGACGATGATGGCTATAAGTCTGCCTTTTCGGCTGAGGAAAGTTTACTTGTTAAAGACACCAGTCGGTGCTCTAATTTTGGTTTAACAATTTCAGAAAATTTGATTACATTTTCTTAAGATTTTGAAGTTTATTTTAAAGACAAGCCAGGATGCTGCTTCACGAAAAGTCGAATCCACATTAAATATAAAATAAAAAAAACCCTACCTGATCAAGTAACACCATAATGCGTTTCTTTCTAGACTGAAATTTATAAGATTTGTGTGCAATTTTGGAAGAGATTTTAAATAAAAAATTACACACTAATCGCGATCAAAACTTTTCGAATGACACCGTATATATCTCAACCGGTATTACGATGTGTAATAAGGCAAAAGGTGCGGTAATATTCTGAACAAACCCTTTCTTTTACCGCCATCGATTATGAACGGTAGCATGACTCGTCAATAATATAGCTTTTGTTTTTTTCCAATGTTTTTCGCTGCTCCGGTAATGACAGTAACGATGACACTGAATATATTTAACCGCGTATATAAAAATTCTTCTTAGAACACCTGAAACTATTAATGAGATTTGCGTAAGTTGTATATCAAAACTGGTTTCTATCGATGTTATGGCCGTTATTCTTTGATAAAAAGAAACATAAATATAAATAGATTTATTTTTTTCGGAAGAATTCACCAAATTTGTTTGTAATGTAAATAACAGATACACCATTGTATATTATTGATAAACACCCAGTCCGAGAACAGCACAATGGAGTAATCTCCCCTTTTGTTGCTGACAGTTTTGCGATCTTTCCTGGTGTGTCGGTCAGCGCTTAATGTTGCGACGCTGGTGATTTTTCCACGTCAAATATAGGCGTCTTGTAGTCTGATAAAATGTCAACTAAACTGCGGATGCATCCACGACGTAAATATATCATTTTTTTGCTTTAGATCGTGCGGTTATCAGTGACAATGTACTGTTACCGAGATGCAGCTCAAATTAATGATTATTTTGTATTAACTACCATTTAAGAAAGTTGAGTTTTAATGGTAAAATTTAAGTGTTTCTTTAATAAAAAGGGAAATGGAACTGAATTATGTCCATATATGGATAATACAACAACGAAACGTTAACCAATATACTATGATTATGTAGTTTTGTTTATATTACCTATTCAGACACGTTGATATTACCGCTTCTGCACGTATGAAATTATCGCTTGTATGAAAGCTACCTATATACTTTATAAGTTATCAATAATAGTTCTTACCATCTCCGGTACAAGCCCATACAGATACATAATAACAACTATCAAGAAACGGGAACCATAACCGCAAAGTAAAATGGATAGTGATGGTCGATCAGCTTCCGAAGATCGCTGGTTGATTACCGGGTCTCGTTGAATGGCGTGATTATGATGAAAAATCCAGGATAATAATGATGATATATGCGCGAGTAGGGGGCTCTCATTTGACCAAAATATCCGTTCGGCGTTCATCAATTTCACATAAATTGTATTGAATAGCCGAGGTAGACGTAAATATTCTATCATATACATATACTGCTTGATCATTTTATGTACTTATTTAATATCGGATGTATTATGGAATTGGTTTTTTGGTTCTGGTGATGGAAAGTTTTCTTAATGTTACAACGCTGAGATAAAGTTTGATGAGAATTTGGTAATATGTGAATCCGAATTCAAACTTACTACTACCTAGAAAAAAATTTATTTTTACCTAGAATTTATTTGTAATAAATTACATTCAGTAATTTCAGAAACCGTTGGGCGTAAACTGCATAAAAACTGTATTATCAATGTTATAAGGTACAATTTCTTATTCAAAATCCATGTACTAAATTTATTCAGAACCTAAACAAGCGAATCATTTTTCTAAAAGTCAGATACCAAGGAACCAGTGTCGTCAGAATAGATAACTATACTATTTTCTGCTGATAAGTCCCTAAGATCGTTAATGAAAATAATAGAAAAAGAGAGGCCCAAATACTGAGTCTTGTGGAATTCCCCATTTCTCATGCATTTTTCGTTATTATTCATTTTATTTTGTAGAGCATGTTTTTGAATTGCAGAATAATTGTTGTTGTGGATTTGAATTTTAACAAGCTATGTTGAGAAAGATTGAAGCACAATTTTTGCTGTTTTTAAACACGTGGGAAACAGTCGAAACAAAAGAGAACAGAAGCAAAAATAGTAATTAAAAAAAGCAAAAAAAAGAATCCTGGAAAAATTTGGAGAAAAAATGAACAAGAACTTCAGGAAAAATCAGAAATTATTTAATAGAACGCTAAAACAACTCTGAAATAAAAAAGACTACTCAATGCAGAATATAAAAGACAAAAAGGGAACAGTAATAACCGAAGAAGACAAAATAATGGAGAGATGGAAACAATACTTTGAAGAATTACATAAAATAGAGGGAGAATCAAAAATGGAAGTAACAAAAATAGATGAGGAAGATCAAAGAGATAAGAACAGACAGGAAATAAAACAAATCACAGAAGAAGCGATAGCGAAATTAAAAATGGGGAAAGCATACGGAAAAGGTGAGAGAACAACAGAAATGATTAAATTCCTAGGAAAGGAAGGATCGGAGAAATTACTTGAAATATTAAATAGAGCAATAAGAACAAAGAAAATACCGCATGATTGGAATACAGATATAATACTATCGATAGGTATATAAAAATGAAGGCAAAAGAGATTGCAAGAATTATAGAGGAATCACCCTCTTAAGTACAACAAGAAAAATATTAACAATAATTTTGGAGAAAAGAAGCATCCAAGACTCCATATTCATAATGTGACAGGCAAGTGAAAAAGCATTGAGGAAAAACAATGATATTCACATTTGCTTCATCGATCTCGAAAAAGCGTTCGACAGAATAAAAAGAGAAGAGTGGAACACACTAGAAAAAGGGAGATAAAGAGAGAAACAATTGATATACTAAAGCAAATGTACAAAGATGACGCTGGGAAAATGGAAAATGGAAGAAACAAAAATAGCAGAATTCATGTTTCCTGATGATTTGGCAGTACTGGCGGAATCAGAAAAACAACTACAACACAACCTAAATACACTATAAAACGAATTAGATAAAATAAATATGAAAATAAACATAAATAAGACAAAAAGTATGATTATGTCAAAAGGAAACAAAACACATGACATTAAAATAAACGGACAAAACAAGTAGAAAACCATAAATATTTGGGAACAATCATAGAAAAAAATGGAAAAATAGATAGTGGTAGTAAAGAACGTTGACAGAAAAACAGAAATCAAGAATAAATGCAATGGAGATGATATTCCTCAGGAAGATTAAAAACAAAACAAGAAGAGACAAAATAAGAAATGAAACATTTAGACAACAACTACGAATAGAGAGAAACGACAAAATAGGAGAAAACCAGCTAAGATGGTTCGGACATGTTTGCCGAATGCCAGAGGGAAGACTTTCAAGAAGAGTATATGAAACAAAAACAACAGGTAAAGTGTCAAAAAGAAGACCTAGGAAAACATGGGAAGAGAGCGTAAGAGAACAAACCCAAAAACAAGGTGTTCAATGGGAAGGAATAAAGGAAGAAACATAAAACAGAAAACTGTGGAGAGAGAAATACATGAGAAGGAATGAATAACCTCAACTCCAACTGCCTTACACTTCACGGTAAGAAGGTACAAGATTAAGAAAAAGAAGAAGGGAAACAGTCCATTAATTTATTAATACTAGAGGTTGTATAAGATATTTAATGTTTTTAGAATACCATATTATTTCTAATAAAATCTACAGCTACTGAATTTGAAGATATCAAATGAGTTATAATTTACGCCACATCTATGTGATTTCAAGGATTGTGGGCTGATCAGGTACAAATCAAAAACATCGGTAACACTAGCACCAAAACATTGAATTAATTATACGGGATACGTGTTTCGAAGGCTCACGGGTCCTGATCATCAACCGAATACCGAATTCGAGGGCGCATGAGCGTTCGAAAGACGTGTCCCGAGTAATTAATTAAACGTTGTAATGTTGGTGTTACCGAAGTTTTGTCTGTATTATGCAACAGCTAATTCAGAAACAATATCAAGGTGCGGGTGGTGGCGGGTCCAGTCCAAAATAATAGTCATCCAGGCCTGCACAGACGGCATTTTAACCTGTCCACAGGTAAACGGATCGGTAGAAGTTTTATCTGATAACCAAGCTGCTCTTAGAGCACTACAGACTATCATGTTTGATTCCGAGGTAGTACTTGACTCCCCATTTTACCTCTGCACCAACTACATTTTGGTCTATAGGCTCCTAGAGTTGTTTCTGACTACAATACGAACTGCAACGGTGGAAGCCTAAGTATCGTCTCCATCGCAGCAGTTGGCGTCGAGGTTAAGGCACCCGTAATGCTTAGACAGTCAATCCTCTGGACCTTGTTAAGTGCGTTGGTCGCACAGCCTAGCTTCTATCTAAACCCTAAGGGTTTCCTTTCAATATATTTTGCCATTTTAATATTCTAATAGTAATGTTTGAAACTATTATTATTTTATTGTTATTAGTTGTATATGTCAAGAAACTACAAATCAAAGCAAAAATATAATTGTTAGAGCGACTTGGAGAGAAATAAAATATTATAGACGCGGCGAAAACGATAAAAATAATTCTATGGGACTTAATCAGTTGATTAAATTCCTATATATTATATCTTCTTCTAATATCCGGTCACGCACATTAAGAAGTCAGATTAAAATTGGAGAATTTCATATGAAAAGGTTTGGCAAAACCACCGGTACTGGGATTCGTAAATGAAAACACAATTAGTCGCACATATTTAGCTATTGGAAGCATCAGCTTAGAAAAAGAGAACCTGGAGCAACTGATTGCTAAAGGAGTGTCAGATTATTTCATCAAAACATCTAAATTTGCTAAGCAACATTCACTCTTTACTGATATTCAATACCCAAAAGAAGCCCAATGGAAAGCAGACCCTTCCAGCAGTTATTCATCAAAATAATAATGAAGATGCACAATTAAACTTGGCAGACCTACAATTTTTTTTTATAATGAAGAGAATTATATCATTATGACAGAAAATACTGATGAACAAGGTTTAATAAAGACAACCACCACCCAATTTACTTCTAGTTCCTTGAACATCCAAACTCTCTAACGAACAAAAACCATTTCTAATAAATTATCTTCACGATATCTATCCAATTTGTCTAAACCTGTTGTTTGTCTAAATTTGTCAAACCTATATGAAGAAAACAAAGAACTAACTAGCGAACGGTTATTGAAATCATCAAAACTAAGGTAGTTGATTGCAACAAATTTCTTCATTTCAATTGTATTACTTGAAAAGATTTCAAGCCAAACAAACCGCGATTGGGCAGTCGAATATATCAAACACTAAACGAAATCTTGATTTGAAAAATTGATCTAAATCGCATCCCCCTTACTGACACCCCCCACTTTAACGTCCTATTCAACTCAACCCACCCTTTCTCCATTATCGTGCCACATTTATCAATGATGATATTAATTATTTCCCAGACCGGAATATCAACACATCTTGGAGACACTTTCAACAATATAGACCTTCCAAAGCGGCTAACAATACTTCATTATGAATAACAGCACCAGCTAGATGGCACCACCATCTAACAGTCTAGATTCGAGCAGCTTCACAGTGTACATTGCGGGAAATCTCTATTCTGCCGCCTTATAATAATATAACGCGGCGATTTTAGTGTGTTATGTAACCTCCCCCAACCCCGAAATATAATTAATGACGTTATGAGAGCGTAGAAATGCGTTAAAGTCATCCGCAGTGCTACAAGGCTATTGTTGGTAATATTGTTGCCGCTGGGAAATCGCTAATTAGTGTTTGGGTGCGTTCATCTAACTATATACATATTATCAAAGCGCTAATATGTATGGCTGGACGCGACTGATTATAAATGACGTTGACAGTTCGTAAGATTTAATTTATTTTTATATAAAATTTGAGACGCTTCAATAAACTCCACTTAATTTTAAGTTAAAATTAATATTAAAGCACGAGGCATTATTTTCGGAACGTAACAGCTTAGATTGTATTCGATCTTTCTTTTTATTCTCGTCGTATTTTTTAATTGACAGCGACCACGAGATGCCAACTCTGAAACATTAAAAATTCTTCTAGTACGATATGCTGCAGTAACCACGAAACTCAATGATGCGTTTACTGAGGAAGATGAAACAACGACTCATTGCTTCCACCAGTGAACGATAACATATAAAAATACGGTTGATTTTAAGTTGTGAACCTTCTAAGAATATACACACACAATTATTAGAGCGCTGTAATAAACGCGAAACATTAAGCTCATCCGCAAAGCTGCATAAATACCGCAATAAAAAGGAAAAATCGGTGATGATGATGTATTCGATGCTGTGTAATTTTCCGATCTGTGAATGCTGTATAGGAATGCGTTTCCTTTTTAAATGATTAGTTGTGGTGTGGTATCACAAAACGAGGGAACATAATTTTGTAAATTCTCGTTTGTATAAGCTTGGGAAATATATTTTCTTTTATCTTTTTTCCCGTATTATATAAAGTCAGTTACTCTTTGTGAGAATAACATTGGAAGGTTAGAGTGTAGGGGGAGAGTATGTGATGCGACTTGACAAGGGGGTGGACTTCTTCGAGACGATGAGCAATACATAAGGGTTGAGACTGTCGCTGACATTGTATTAATCTCGACGAATTAAAGCGACAGCTCCACTAATCATTGTATTACCCTGTTGTGACGCATTTTTCTTAATATTTTGGATGCACTTAGAAATCATTTCGGCATTGTCAAATTTCATTTATGTATAAGACATCATATCTTATAAATATTTCGTGTCTAGCTCGATGAACATCAACTCACTAAACTTATGAAAATGTGTTGTGGTTTCTTTTAGTTTCACCCATCTTTGGTACAATCACAAAAGGAATTTGATTTCGAAGAAGATTGCGGTTAAATCCTCAAGTGTTTGGAAAATTCAGGATTTAGATTATGATGAATTTCGTTGAAATTAAAATCCAAGGTTTGGAGGATTTATTCGAAGAAGATTGAGACAGGATGTTGCCAGATAAAGATGATCCAGATAATGAACTGGTGATTAACATTAAAACAAGGCTTGATAATGAAAAATCGCACGGGGTCTTCAAGCAAACAAACTGGACAAAAATGGGATTACTGCAACAAAATGGTGTTATGGATGCAGTTCATGCAATAGAAGATTGGACATTGGAGAATTACATTAAGATATTTCAGAAGAAAGACATTGGCTGTTTCAAAACACATTTTCAGAAAGGGAATCTTCTTTTGGAATGCTTGTGGGAGCCACGGCAAAATTTTAACCCTCGCTAGCTCGTGTTCTATTCTTTCTCTATGGGAGAATACAGTGACTACGAGTCTGTGTACTTTATTCGAATTCCCCGCGGACTCCATCATGATCTCAACCATGTTGGAGTCTGATCTACATAGCTCTGTTGAAATATGTCGTTATTTTTAACCTTTTAGTGTAGGAGCGAAAATGTCCTTGGCCCGATAGAAATTGCGTAAGCTGATAGTCCGTTTTTCTCTGTTTACAGTTCATTCGTAGCATCAAGTCTGAGATAAGAGTCCTGGTCTAAGCTGCAGCTTCTCCTTCTTGTCATATACCCTGCCATTTCGTGAGGGTGATACGTCTTAGCTCTTGTCTATTCGGGTTTTGCTGTTTCTCCATTTGCTGCAGCTGCATTGAATTGCAATTGAATTGGTGGTATACTCGGTATTATTTGGACAATGGTCATGGAGATAGTTCTAAATGCGCTCAATACTCTTAACAGCGCTCCTCTATGCAATCTTTTGATTGCATCGCTGTGCTCTCTACTTTTTAACAAATACGACCATGCTGTCTTAGACTTTAAAGGATAAAATTTCGATATTTTAGATCGTAATTAGACGAAAAAAAAAATTACATGAAAAAGTTTGCTTTTGTGATTAGGAGACCGATTGAACGATATTTTTCAATAAATCCCAAATATAGTCTCACATCACGTTTTTATTGTATTGGTCTTGATAACGTTCTTCGAAGCTCATAATGTCCTGATGAAAACGTTGTCCTTGCTCTTCTGAATACGTTCGCATGTTGTTTTTAAATTTATCTAAATGAGCATGCAGCATATGTATGGTGCTTTTAATGACATCCTGCAACCCTCGGCTTTTTAGCATATACGAAACTAACTTTTCGTAGATTTCAGCTTTGTTATTTCCTAAAAATCCAGAAGGTACTGCTTTAAAACTGTTCCAACTCGCTTTTTGAGTAGAATTCAGCAACGTTGGAATCTGTCTAATTTGCGGACCAACAAAAATCCCAGCTTTAACTTTTGTTTTTGATAACTTCGGAAAAAACTTTTCAGGTATCCAAAAGCTTCTGAAGTTTCATCCAGCTTTTTACCAAATTGTTTCATCAACCCTAACTTAATGTGCAGAGGTGGCATTAAGACTTTTCCGCTTCAACAATCGCCACAAATGTTACATTTTGTTTTCCGACACGAAGTTCTGTTCTTACAGGCCATGACCGTTGAATATAGTGCACAGATAATACGGATATTTTGTATATCCGTTGTGTAATAAAGCTGTCAATGAATAAACGCCATGACTTTTATGTCATTGCAAAAACAAAGTCCATCTTCTTTTGTGAAAAACGTTGAGAATGTCTTATGTCTACTCCGCTGATCCGTGATATTAACATCATCAAGCAAATTTCACTGTTTTAAGCGAGAGCTTAAATGCTCCACTTTATTTTTTGGAATGTTCTGTGGTAATGAGATGGTGTTTTGGTTGTTCTGGTGTGAGTGAAAACTCCTTATCGGAATTACTTTTATTAGAAATAAGAGATGAGCTACTTTTCTGCGATAATTTTTTCGGTGGCTCAGGTACTGGTCGTGTCAGGTCGTGTGCAATTGGACCAGGAGAAGATTCAAGCAGGTCAGGATATTCGATAGGTTTTGCATTTTTACCTGCACGTCTTGTACTCGGATTTACAATGCAAAAGTAGCAGTCATTGACGTGGTGTTTTGGTTCTCGCCAGATCCGTGGTATTGCAAATTTCATGGACCTTTTCTAACCTCGATACCAACCTAAAATGTGAAATAATGATTCACCGCTTAATTAAAAACTGCTTATCTTCCAAACATCTTCTTCAATTACTACAAGCAAAATGTGGAGCCGATGGCTGGTGTTGATGCTGAACAGGACAGTCAAAATATGCTTCGTAGGCTTCACAGAGAAAGTCAGATGTCTTTAGTTCGCATTTTACGTCTCAAACTACAATATGAATTTTTGTTGTTATGTTGTTCACAATAGACCCTTTTTATTTAGATCATATTATTGTTGTTTATATAAAATGTTTGGCTAGATCCTTTTTATCTTTTACGATATTTAGTTTACAATATTGTTGTTTACAATTAACACGTGTATAAAGAATAAAGGCCACTAAGGTACTGTTGTTGAGTGCGTACCTGGGCATGTTTGTTTTGAGCGTTATTGAACTTACTATTCGTTGTTTATCTTTTGTTGTTTGTGTGTGTGTGTTGTTAGTGATCTTAAAATATTTATGTATGTCTTCAGGCACATTTGCATAACCTTGTATATTTTTGTTTTATAGAAAAGGATATCGATTTAGAAGCGTTCAATAATTTGCCAAAAGAAATCATAAAAGAACTAATTCCTAAAATTGGATGTAGGATTAAATTTATCTCTATCTACACCAAATGTAAGTATATGAAACACTACTAATATTTTATAATTACATAATGATTTATTATAAGACAAGCATCGTTAGTGAACCATATTTCGGCAAAAGTTGCAGAAGCGAATTTGAATTTGCAGACTCAATTAGTGATCCTACAGAAAACTAATTTAGAGAATTCTTATGTCATGTTACCAAAATATTACAAAATTCGACAGAAAAGATAGAGATTTAATCATTAATTATATTAGTCAAGTTCATATATAGCTGCTCTTCGGTTCTCGGGTTCTCTACCGTGTAGAAAGGTAGTGGTACTCTTCTCACTTCACTTCTGAAGAAGATCACGACAAGATGATCGAAACGTCAAGTACCACAACCTTTCTACACGGCAGAGAACCCGAGAACCGAAGAGCAGCTATATATGAACTTACTTGTTTATTGAAAGTTGACTAATATAATTAATGATTAAATCTCTATCTTTTCTGTCGAATCTTGTAATATTTTGGTAACAATGAGACTATAAGAGATTGAGATTTTAAAAATAATATTGTATATCAACCATATCATTGTTCGCAGACATTTTCGTTCCAATTGTGACCAATTGTGTTCTGGAATAAATTGATTTTTAATTGATTCTTGTTTTATTGACCTGTAAGTCTAAATATTACACAGAACAAAAGATAAGAACTTAAAAGTCATAATATGTGTATTAATTACATAATTATAATCATTACATTACAAATTACTAAGAATCATTTTACACTATCTCTCTCTAACGGCTTCGCATCGTTTTGCTCTAATTTCATTACGTGTAGGAGACTGCTTCGTTTACTGAAGGGCGTGCTCCCACTTCGACCGAACCCAGTTCGTTGTTAACGGCGGGAAAGGAACAGGAAAAGCAATTAGAAAGATTATCATTAGGGTCAGTTTTCGTTCATCCGAAGATATACCGACAGAACCTAGAGGTTAGTTAGCGCGAATACACGATCCTGTTTGCTGTTACTTTAACCAGAATTAAATTGAATTAAAGCTATGACGACAACTATGTGATCGTGTACTAATTTTAAATGAAGGCGTGCAAAAATTATTTCGTTTTCAAAATCTAAACAGTACGAATTTATTTTACGCCGATGCGCTCGAATGATATACGCGCACATATACAATAATAATATACGTGAAGCTTATTTCGAGGTTGGCAGCGTTGATGCGCGCGTGTAACAGAGGTAGCTATAGCTAATGATACGGCTATATCCTTCTGCCGCAAGAGAGAAACTCTAATCTGCTTTTCAGTCATGTGTAGCGGCACAAAAACTTGTATTAGACCAGTCCCTTAATTAAAGCAAAAAAACTTACGGTTCCAGCGCTTATCATCGTCGCTAGGGAGCGGCAAATGAAACGATGAACGTTCTATAAGTTTGCTTGTGTATATACATCCTTTCAAAATATTTGTTTTAAGATATGTTGAATGACTTCCAGCATAGAAATGATTTAATGATGATTCATAGGAAGTTTATTATGTGGACCCCAATTGTAAGAAATATTTCGACCGTTTAGATATATTTTAAACGATAAAATGAAAAGAAATTTGCTAAATACATTAATGATAAGAAATTTTCTAAATACATTAATTATGGGAATGGATACAAGACCAGCAGAAACATCGGGATTATCAGTTAAGCAGTCTTCGATCAGGTCTACCTCCTATGTTTTAAAAGAGATATTTTTTGTGATAAGTTATCTATGAGAAAAGAAATGGAATTGGAGCAAATTGTTTAAAGAAGCTTGTTTTATATTTATTATTTCTATATACTAGAAGAAGAGAAATTTATAACAAAATCAGAAAATACTGCCCTAACCTGAAAATCAAAATACTCGCAGAGAGATCAAAAGTAGGGATCAGCATAGCTTGTTTTGCATTAAAGGTAAAATGAAAATGAAAATTCAATAAGATCAGCTGTAATAAAGACCAACAAACAGATCTTGTCTTGCTTTGGAAGGTAAATGAAACTAGATTAGTACATTGGCCTCATAGAGCCTTGAAGAGGTGTGAATCTGATAACAAAGAACATTGGGCTGTGTCAGGGGTTTGGTAACGTCTAGTTCTGGGTGGAGCCAACTGATATCTCACTGACATAGGCTCTTTTCCACAATAAATGTGCAGATCATAGGCGTAACCATTCTCGTGAAAAAGTTTGTATAATTTGATGCCAAACTGGTGCTGCTTGTTTTTGATGTAATGTCTATGAAGATCTTCTTTCTGATGGTTTCAAGTTTCATAGTTAATCTAGCATAGAACTGATCAAACTCTGCTATGGTAATCTCTTAAATGTAGAATTTTCATCAATTCTATCTCCTATTCTATTTCTCCACGATTAATGGATGTCCATCATTTGGATTTTAATTTTCTTAGGAACAATCCTCTAGCTAGCTAGAAGTCACAGAATTTGGTTCAGATTAGATTAGACTAGATAATTCTCTATTGTAGTCTATTGTAGCTCCTTGTTGTCTAGACCACCTGGTTTAGCTTTGCATTCTTCATAAGGCTTTCTAGCCTTGCCTGGCTTGTCTTCATGTAGTTCGCCATATCTGGGTATGGTTCGCCAATACACTCCAGCCTCAATCTGGCTAGTTCCTCGCAGGACTCTTCTTCTGTCTGACAGATTCTGCACATAGTGATTTCCGTCAGACCAAAGTTGCTCATATGCTACCAACCTGACCGTTCTCCTGCCTTTGTTCAAAATGTTATCAGTGTATTTAAGCATGTATTCTTTGATAAATTCCGTACCCTACTTCTGTCCTGGGGAGCTTTTCCACGATTCGAGGAATTTATTCGCCGACCATTTCTCCATCGTTTTGGCTATTTTCCTTGTCGTGGTTCCACACGATAGTATAAGTCCAATGAGTGTCCTGGACGTTCTTCATTTAGCCATGGCATCTGCCTTCTCATTTCCTTTAATACCTACGTATCCAGGTACCCAAGCTAGGGTCACCTTGCTATGCACTCTTAATTCGTTTTTTAGTGCACATGCTCAGTCCCGTATCTGCTTTGATGTGATCTTTATGACGTCAAGCGCTTTTATCACAGCTTGATTATCAGTGAAGATGGCGATGAGTTTTTGTTCTGTCCCTTGCCTTAATATTTCTGTGGCACAGTGGTGAACAGCAACTGTTTCTGTCTCAAAAACTTCATTTTCCTTCAATAGTCTTAGACTGATTTTCGTTCTTGATTTAGCCGAGTATGCCGGCTCTTGTACCTTGTTCCGTTTTGGAGCCGCCTGTATACCAGTGTAGCGAGGTTTTGATGGGAGAACCGTCTTTTCATTGTACTCGTTCTGGTAGTATGGTTTCAGATTTTTTATTGAATCATTACGTCTGTAGGTAAACAAGTTACCTCTCCGGTTTTTAGTTCTTTAATCAATTTCTGATAAATTTCCTCATGTATAGACCTTGCTTCTCTTCGTATATATGTAGTGCTGGTAGGTTTAGTAAGACTTCCATGGCCGATGTTGGAGTAGTTCTCATGGACCCCATGATGCATATGCATGCTAGCCTTTGTACACCATTTAGGAGCCTTACTACAACGGCCTGTTGGGTTTTTGGCCACCACACAACTGACTCTTGTATTGTAATAGGTCTGATCATCTTTGTGTATAACCATAAGGTCATTTTTTGGTTTAAAGCCCAGTTTTTCTACACAGTTTTCTGCATCTGCCACTATAGATGCTTTATTACATGTCTTTTGTATGCGTGTGTTCCAGGTGAGTTTTTGGTCAATAGTAACTGCCAAGTATTTCGCTTCCTTGGCCATTGGGATTTCTATATCTTTTAGCCTTACTTGTCAGAATTTGGCTTTTACGCCAACAACATCTTCAACATAAAAATGAAATTGTTGTGAATTGGAACCATTCATTATATTCCACACCAAATTCGTACTGTTCTAATGGTTCTCCGCACCTGCCCCCATTTAGATCTCATCGAATTGATTGCAAAATCAGGCAAAAATGTTCTTAGTAGTTAGATTAACTTTGTTTGGAAAAATGGTCAACCTTCCAAACATTTTTTTGTTCCTGCTCATAAGATTCGTTCATTGTAACCACAAGAATCACTACAATCTCATAACCACCACTCAATTGATAAGAAATATTTTATTACCCAAATCGAGTACTAAAAGTGTGATAGCTCGTCTTTTAGTACTCCATTAAATTCAGCAATGTCTTCTTCTGTAGAAGTCCTTTGACATGAAAACAGGAACATATTACACATCATTAAATTGATGATGCTAAATTGCCGTTATCTCTGAGTACTGACTCTAAAGCTAAAGTGTTGGAAGTCATGGTTGATGTTATACTGATTGTGCCTTTGTTTGAAGATTTACAAAAAAACACGATGGTTGGCCCTGGCTCCTAAAGGCCATTTTTCAGGTTTTTTTCTTAATTTTGTCCAGATTTACTATTGGTTCTGAGACATCCCAGAGAGATTTAAAAAAAATCCAAAAGAAGCTCCACATTTAGATGTTTCATGCCTAGTTGTCATATTTTCTTAATCAGGGCTTAAGTAAATAAGTTTTGGGCAGACCCTTTTACATTCTTAGTATTCATCTAATTCCAGATCAAGCCTTCCTTTCTTAAGTCTTCAATTCCTTTGTGTTGATTTAGTGCCTGTAGACTGTCCTGGACAGGTCTTCTTTAAGCGGTTAATTATTCATTTTTCTCTTCTAAAACTTACTTCGCTAGTTTCTTGTTTTTTTTTTACACACATCTTAATTAAATTCGAAATAATTAATAAATAATTTGTAATCTTTATAAAATAAAATAAATAAAATCTTTTTAATGTTCAGATCCCATGGCTGGCATCGTATATCGCATATTATCACAACGGTATTTCTATATCTCAAGGATGTGAATGGATCGAAGTGAGCTGTTCGAGCTAGATGGAATATCTAATTCATACGAGCAAGCGAAAGAGAGAGAGAGAGAGAGAAACAACATAAAGGGGCAGCACAGAAGCGGATTATTCGAATGTTTTATTAGTTTTCCTATTGTTTCTAACCGAAAAGAGTAACCGAGGAACGTGGACCGCCAACTTTCCTAACATTTCATCGATGCCGTTCTTGTTTTTGTCCTTTTTATCTTTTGTTTTACCGAATATATAATAGATTTTTCGCACTACGGTTACGGTGTGCTTTTGCCATTTAGCATCCCTGTACCGAAAAATTCGAAGAATTCAACATAGGCCCTTTATTATTATGCGGAAATATCTCAGCGATAGCGTGATCATCTTTTGTTGTTTTGAGGGGGAATTAAATTGTATTTTTAAAAATTGTTTTAATACATTTGGTGTGAGTGTGACCTATATAGTGCAAGTTGAAGACGAATTGTTAAACCTATAACGATTTTAATGACAATTTAATAAAAACCGGAAGCGTCGAATTACGATAAGCCAACAGTGTGAAAATGACATCTTGATGAGTTTAAAATTACTAGTGCTACAAGCTGCCACCAAGAACTCATGACATGAACAACTTATGCTGGGCATGTAAACATATTAGACATCTGTTTTACAAGCTCATGTCTTGTTTCTACGAGTTAGAGTATGTATTTGTGTTGAGTTAGGGAATATGGGAACGTTATTTGGAATTAAAATTCCTCAGGGCCATCTAATGGTATCCTGAAAAGTTTTGTGTTAATTCTGTATTATAAATTATTTATTTAAATTTATTAGGATAAACAACATCTAATGTACTAACTTCCTCCATCTTCAGGAAACGAGACCAAAGGCAAGAAGAAAATAAGGACGCTGAACTAGCTCGAATAATGCCAAATATTGAATGACCCAATAGTACGAATTGTCTAGCCTCCTACAGGAAGCACCGGTATGGCAACCAGTTCTAGAATAAAAAAAGCAGTCTATCGCAACATCGCAGAGAAGGTGCAGAGAAAAATGCTGATTAGGCTTGTGTCAGCTTTTTGTACTACCCTCCAATTGATCCTCTGGCATAGGAAAGAAAATACAGCTATGAAAATGGCGGAGTTAACTGTAGGACCAGAGCTAGGAGCATCACAGTGGAGAAATGGCAGAAGAGATGGAAGGATAACTAGAGAACTGGTCAATGGACAAAGCGACTAATACCGGATTTGGATCCCTGGCTTAATTGCAACTTTAGGGACACGCACTACTGTCTCTCGCAGGGCCTGTGTGTGTGCCCTTACGCTGATTGTGAGCGAGGGATGGGAGATGTAGGTGTAGCTAGAGGAGCTAAGAGCTAGGCATGTCAACAAAGGGCTGATCAGGATTATAGCCTCCTACCTCGCTGAAAGAGAAATAGTGTTGGAAGCAGAGGGAATAGAGAAGACCCTCCAAGTAAATAGTGGAGTTCCACAAGGTTCCGTCCTGGGTTCCATCCTTTGGAACGTACTGTATAATGAACTGGTAGATATGAAAGTACCCGATCGCCTTAAAATCGTAGGTTTTGCTGACGACATCGCCCTCGTAGTGGTCGCGAAAGGAGAACAGAATTTGATGAATGTAGGTGATACTTCAATTCTAAGAGTAACCACATGGATGAAAAGGAAGGGACTGCAGATTGCTCCCGAAAAGACTGAAGCTGTGCTTGTTACAGCAAAAAGGAAGATTGGTCGCATTGAATTTGAGGTAGAATGCTACAAAATACCCACCCGTCATGAAGTCAAATATCTGGGAGTTTGGCTGGATACAAAATGTACATTTGCAGCCCACGTTAAACACGTAATAACCAAAGCAGAGAGAACTATAGGTGCTGTCTCTAATATCAGAATTGCAAGAACCATATCGGCAGAAGGAGTTGGCATAATCGCGCGAGTACCATCGATTGAAATAATTCTAGTCGAGGAAAGAAGCTAGAGAAGCATTTTACGAAAGATGACAGGACAAGTGGAGAAATGGCAGATATGCAGCGTGGACAAGAAGGCTGATTCCAGAAGTCCGAAAATAAGTGGAGAGGCCATGTGATAAAACAGACTACTACCTTACTCAAGCTCTGTCGGGTCACGGCTGCTTCCGTAAGTATCTGCATGATAGGCAAAGAGCCAATTCCGACCAGTGCAATTACTGTGGTGCCATGGATGATGTGGAACACACACTCTTTATTTGTCTTAGGTAGGAGTACGTACCAGAAGTATATACCTGAGAGTCGGGAGAAGGTTTCAATGAGACAACGATGATAAGAAACCTAATGGCATCCGAAGAGCAAAAAAGATGGTAGTTAATTAAGACAGCCCAAACACCCTGAGGTTATATCTAGAATGAAAGTTCTGGGGATGCTTGTTATGGGCGATTTAGGGCGACTAAAGGTAAATCAAGAAGCACCATCGTACGAATTCGCAAGATATTGTTGAACAATAAAGAATCTCAACAATCAACATCTGGACAGTAGTGCTTACTTTTATTACATTTTATATAAAATGGCGATGATATGGTACCTTTCACCGTGTTACTTGGTATTTTTATGACGTCTCCATGGAAGGTGCTACAGTGAAAGGTCTTTGTCATCTCTTCTGAGAATTTTTCAAAATTGTTGAAGATGGTTCCAATGATTGCAAACTGACCAAATAGTTCTAATGGACAATCCAGGTTTTTTTCAAACTGGCCACGTTAATAAAAATTAAAAAATCTATCATCGCCATTCCATATTGAAACAACACAAACCACTTCCTGAATGAATGAGTTAGTCTCCACTCTCTCGGCATTTTAAAGTTTTTCCTGATTTTTTTTAGGTTTGCTCTACCTTGTTCCAGAGTTTTTCAGGGGTTAGGGAAAACAACTCTTTTTCACGATAAATTTTTAATATTACTTTGCAAAACTTCGGCAAAGTGAAGAGTAACTCATAGAAGAATACTTTCATTCATTCATTCACTAACCCTCAAAAGACTTGAGAGGCGTTCTTCTTACTAGGGAGGGCGGGGAATCTTGTCAAAAATATATTCAAATAAGGTTTAAAATGAGTCATTTTTTAAAATAACACTTGAATCTAAGCTGTAGCAAATTACATTGAAACAATAATCATAAAACAACTAGCAGTGAAGACACCACTTAATACCAACATGTGAACTATCTAAAAGATCGAAAATAACTTCACTGGAAGTGCTGGAAATGTTACAAGCGGATTACATTGGACTCTGGGGTGTGCTTTGAACGGCTATTCAAACTCACCCTTCTAAGCTATCGAATCACCTCTTCACTTCAGCGACTATTCACTGTGTTTACAAAGCGAGTATTTCTTGGTTAAAAGTTTCCGATGCTATGTTTTGTTTTATTGGGGTTTATTATGTCTTTGATTCGAGTTTTAGTGTCTGGAAGGATGTATACAAGTCGTTTATACATATATACTCGTATATATATATATATATCAGACAAAGAGAGGGTAGTAAAGAGATTATAACTGGAATGCTATGTATATATGTATACGAAGGGTTGGTTGGGATCAATTAATTTAGAATTTTATTTAGTCTGGACCCTTAATAATGAATGATGAATATTAAACTGTATAAAACTATCTATGTATGTACATAGATATATGTACAACATTAGACCATATTCAGCTAGCATAACTAATAGCTATCTAAAGACAAACAATGGTTAGACTAACTGCTCTTAATTAAATGGGAATTGTCGCTTTTCTTTTTATGGCTTGTTGATGTTTGTACAATTTCTCGGTGTGAATGTAGAGTCTCCACGTATCCTATTACAATAATTAGTAGGAAACGGTGCTGAATGGAATAATGACTAATAACATAGACCTGTTTGCCGGTTGTGTTTTGTAAAATTTTAAATTCTAGCATATTCTGAGTTTAGAAATGTTCGTAATTATTTACAATTACGAATACATACAGGATGAAGCCAGATACGCAGTAACACATGCGTTTATCTTGAAATCTATGCCATCATTCTCTTGTAGCTGATTTTAGACCTTTGAATAGTCAGACCTACAAAATGAATTACCCAATTCCAATAATAGACAACTAATTCGAAGGATTACACAGCTTTTATTATTTACTTTGCTAGATATGGGTAATGCCGGCTACAGAAAAGGCAAAACAGAAAATTTGCTTTTTTAACTTCAGAAAGCACGAGCTAAGTTAACAGTTAGTAACAGTTTGGTTCATATAATGCTCCGTTAAGTTTTCAAGGTTGATGTCAATTGATGTAAATTAGAACTGGTTTTGAAAGCAGTCTAAAGTGATCATCTTGCATTAAAATTCAACGACAGCGTCCATATTGCTCTTGTTCAACCTAAACGCACAAGTGACAGAAGTTTCACACAGATGCCGTAGGTATGTATAACCTGGATTCGCCGCAATGAAGAATTAAGTCCAATATGTTAAATCTCCTCCTTATCTGATAGGCTGGACATTTACAATTGTGATAGATTGCATATAAATAGCATATTGAAGCAGATGGTTCATGGTGTGTATGTTTCATCATGCATGAACACGTTTGGAAGTAATGCAAAGATCAGCAGAGGGCCATTGACAGTATCTCAGTGTAACTAAGAGCTTGGGTTTCCTGATTGACTCAGACCTTAGATTTAAATCATTTATCTCACATCAAATTCAGGAGTCATATGGAATCCTGCACTGCGTCCTATAAAAGCTATACTTTGTGACAGTCTCTTCCTTTCTCAGTTCAAATTACTGTGATGTTGTCTATGGTCCGTGTATTGGCCAGTCCACTTCCTACAGGATCCAGAAGGTTCACAACCCATGCTTACGGTTCATATTTAATCTTCGGCGACGTGACCACATTACGCTGCATTGAATAAGATGGGTTGGTTGACGATGGCTAATAGGAGACAACTTCATTTCGCCTGTTTTGCTCGCCGCATTATCTGCAATGGCGCTCCAGACATCATATCCATGATAAAACACTCCGCTTCATAGACTGACTAAGAGTGCTATTCCACTTTTCAGCGATTTTTTAAAGATGGGTCTCATATGTTGCGCCTACAATACTTAATGGGTTACCCTATGAACTTAAATGCACGTCGCCAGCCTCTCTTAGCAGGAAGCTGAGACTGGCCCTGCACTCGTCCCGGAGACAATCATAAAAGTTTCTTGCAGCCCTTTGTTTCTTGTGCTCTTTGTGTAACTTTTTTTGTCGCAAAAAGACCAAATTATTATTATTATTAGTGCATATGGTAACCGAATAAATTTGGTAAAATATCTTAGAGATATAGCTCGTAAAAACGTTGGTTCCCACCACAATAGCAACAATCTATGTATAAAGAGAAGTAGAAGGGGGGTGGGAGAGGTTGAAGATACCTGCAATAGAGTAGCCAATAAATACCGTTGTGAAATAAACCATCGAGAAGACACCATATCTGGCATTGATAGGATATAGATTTCCCTAAAATCACCAAGAAGCCGAAATGTCAAAGATTGTGACTATGTCACTGTTTTGATTTCGCTAAAATTGATGGAATTGAAAATTAATCAATTTAGTTGAGGGAAAACTATAGCAGCACAAGGGAATCATGATGATTTCGTGACTACTTCAAAAAGAAATTGTTATATTGTTGTATGTATTGAAACGCTTTGTTCGTCAAATAACGTTGTTGGGCTGGTGGCTTAGTGGCTTGCACACTTGACTAGCAGTCCGGCAGTACCGGGTTCGAACCCCGGTGCTTCCTTTCTGAGTTTGGTTTTCTGTAGTTTTCCAAATTCCACGGCAAATGCGGAAAGGTAACATCTTAAGTCGGTCTACAGCCGCAGGCGTAATAATAACTCATGGCCAGCCGATGCCTCCTGTAATTGGCGCAAGCTGTTGGGGGATGCTAAGGCATGGATTATTATTATTATTAAATAAGAAAACTTCTCTAAGATGATATACAAAAATTAGCGGAGCTGAGATGTGCTAACGAGCTTAGCTGAACGAGCTTTGCAAAGCCGCTAAGACGCACCTTTAAACATATATGCTCACTTAAAATAATAACAAAGTTGAAGACAAACTTGGGTTATATCAATGCTGTGTAAGGGGTACGTGTGGAACAAAGTCATCATTTATCATTTCATAAAAACAATATTTTACCATCAATTTTTTTATTATTATTACTTGTATTGTTGATTGTCTTAAACGTGCTGTTAAGGAGTAAGTACTCAAGTATTTCTTTTTGACGCATTTAATAACGCATTCATTTAACTTGCCTTATACATATGTCTGCATTTTATTTTGTTAACAATAATTTCACTCTATAACCAGAACGGTTGTCTGTACTCTATACATTTTACAGTAGAGTACAGTATAGTAGAGCTATTAGAAGATTTTCTGGAATATTACAGAACCATAAAATCAAGTTGGCCACCCGTCAGGGCCGTGGTCGGGTAAATTGTTTAAATTTTACTTAAAAAAACTGTGATATTGTAGATGGTTTGATAGTTCTCCCCATATAATTTTAAAATGTCTGCGGCGATTGTCGATAAATAGGCAGTCACTTTGTTATGTATGTACAACCAGTTGTAGTAAATTGGCTCACATTTACTTGTAATTCTTTTAGGAAACTACTAAAGATGTACCTAGGGCTACTACTTTGCATTTATACGCACAAAAGAGGAAAAAACAATGGGACAACATGTGGAAGAAAGGAATGCTCTACTGAAGTTGGTGAAGTGAATGTAGTTGGAAATTCTCCCCAACTTAGCAAATTTACGCCCAAGAAGGGTAGGTATAGAAGAAATTTTAGTCTTGGGGCAACTAAACTTACTCGGGCTCAACTCCGTCAACTGCACATCTCCCACTAACTCTACTCCCTCTTCATCTGCTTGTTCAACTTCACCCCCATCGCATTATTCTTCTCTTCATTCCCTTCAGTCATTAAGATGTTGTACATCTTTGTTTCAACAATCCCTTTCTTCCCAATCATGTTAGCAATGTGCAAGAGTTACTGTTAGACAATAGCTTTACATAATGACTGGGTATCTTTCACATATTTACATGGTTGTTGTACACTGGAAGTAGGATTTTTCCTGTTAACTGCAATTCCCATGTATTTCTGTTTTTTTCTGCACTTACACTTGCACTTCCTCGCAAGTAAAGGGAGAAATTATTTCTTCTCAAAAAGTTATGTAAATAGCAAGTGATTAGAGTAATTATGGTTGTCCTTTCTGGATTCAAATTTATAACATTGAAGAGAATACGAAATCTCGAGGAAAGTATGCCAAAAGCATTCTCAACAATTCTCCTTGCTCGGGACAGTCTGTAGTTAAATATTAATTCATTGTTTGAAAGGTTATTGCCACTATAGGGTTTGATGAGGTTTTTTAGCAAAGGAAAGGCATCATCACCAACTATATAATACCAATGACATATCTTCTGGAAAATCATTATGAAGGTAGCCGAACTCAGGAACTTCGAGTTTGTTGCTCTTAAAGTTGTCATAAAATGTGCTGTTAGAAGTACTCCACCATCTGATACACGACCATTAGCACCGGCTTCAACCATTAAAAACTCATAATTTGCATCAATTACAGTATTAGCCGGTTTTTTAATTTCCACATGCTTTCCGTTGACAACACCAATGCTCTTTGGAAAGTTCCATCGCCTTCCATACTCTTCCGAAACTGTCACCCATTCTTGTTCCATTTTTGGTACCTGAAATCAATAACCACTTTTACACACAATTTACAAAAAGCTAATTGCCCAACCTATTGATTTGCACAATTAGTAATACTTACTTGAATATACTCCTTCAAAACTTTATTAATAACACTGCAAGTTTCAATGATAATTGTTCCAAGAATTTGTGGTGAAATAGCGGTGAGACATTTTAAATTTTCGAAGCCCTGTCCACTTGCTAAAAATCGTAGGGTTGCGGATAGCCGTTCATTCGCAGGAATAGCAATTCTCATATACCTATATATGTCTCCTTCTTTTCAATAAATGGTCGCACTTTAGCCAACAATTCATCATAACATTTACTGTCCATTCTTAAGAAGTTTTTGAAATCTTCAGTGAAGCGTAATTCACTCATTAAACTGGGCACGGTTCTGATACCATTCCTTGATTCAAATTTTCCTTTTTTTAGTAGGACGCACGTTATCTTCATACAACAATAGATACTACAACTACTATAAAAGATAATAGAACAAAAAATCCATTTAAAGTTTGTGAAATGACCCAAAACTATTTTTTCTCGGCAGAGATATTACAACAGTCTGTAACTCGTCGATATCAAAATGAAGATAATGCCCCTGTATCCTGGTTGCAAATCCAATGGTTACATTTTGAGAAAAATCATCCTTACAAAATATTTTACAAAATTACCCTTAATGAAGATTTTACAAATATTCTGTTACCTCAGTTATATGAATCTCCGCTCTTAATAAATGACAAAAAAAAGAAGAATATGGAAGAACTTTTCCAGTTTATCCCTTCCATGAATCAACAGTATTTTGTCGATATTATTGGAGATAGTAATGTTAAGGATAATAATTTTAAATAAGACTTCAACTTTAGACTTCCATATCTCAGAATATAATTTTTTGACTTAGACCACTCTGGTTTTTAACAGCTCAATTAAGAAGTGATGTTTACAACTTGGTTGTCAACATTTCATTCATCTGTGGTAAAAGGTGCCAAAGTTGACAACAACGTTGATGACCAAGTTGATTGTCTATGGACCGCTTAAGGGAAAAATGTACTAAGAGATGCAGAAAACTGGACTACCGGCGGCACAGTCAAAATAATGTGTAATAATAGTGCATAAAAGTTTGTGCGTTTTGCGATACAACTAAAAAGGTAAGTCACCTTCTTGTCAACTTTTCTTGTTTTCCGATTGTTGTCCGATTCTCAATAATTTCCTAAATATAGATAATTTATTCTTGGCATGATTGAATAGGATATTAGAGCGTATTGTAAGATATTTACCACTTTCGTATCGCTCTGTATAACCACATTTTGAAGAGTATATACAGCGTTAGATGTTTAATTTTCGTAAAGCGCCTAGTCACGATGGGGTGGCTGGACTGATTACTGTTCGGAACACCGAGTGCATTAGGGCGTTACGTTACTGCTACCCCATATAGCTCAACATAACCCGAAGAGATGAGAACAAAAAAAAGACATTTCCTGGTCGTCCGCCTTCTACACCAAGTATAATTTAATTAGGGAAAGTTTTGCCGCATTTCCGATGATCTACGAAATCAATGAATCGAATCAATGAATCCTTTCCATTACTCCTCACACGTTAGATGTATCGCTCTTACGAATTTTACGCTAATTTAAATGGAAATCACGGAGGAAGGGAGTTATTTCAATGTGTGAGTTTTCTCCTTCTAATTATCTAAATTATCTAATTAATCACAATTTTCGTAAAGATCTGCAGAAGAACTCGTAAAGATCGAAACCTGCTATTTTTCAACGTCATCTTAAAGTAATTTCAACAGTATACCCTCCTACTGCAACGGAGTATCCCTCATTCAAGGTAGTGAGCGCTTCCCTAATTAGACTTGTCCGTTGTTGCTCCTTCTTTTCGTTCTTTCGTGGAGCGAGTAGACGTAAAAAGACATAATCCATGCCAGACGGACAAATGACGCCATTACCGATATAAAAGTTGACAAATGCCTCCACTCGTCAGCTGTAGACTGAAGACGTAGTCCACTACTTCTATTGCATCCTACGAAGAGGGTTGTTAATCAAATCACATATCGATGCTGGAGAAATGTGAATTTCTCTTCAGGAAAAAAAAATCGCATGTGTAATACGTACTTATATTGCATCTAAAACTAAAATGTTTACCTTTTTGTGCCAAAATAATTAAATAATAATTACACTACATACATTCGTTTAATAAGGAATTATCAAGAATTGCTCTACCATTATTAAGGAAAGAAAAACTGAAAGATAGAGGGACGCATGCTACTAATAGTACACAGTGCAACGGAGATTATCCATTTTCCACTTTCGTTTCTATTTTCCCCTAATTCATCAAAGCGATAGATTGGCAACGGTGCTAATTTCCTTCGGATCATTAGCACGTCATCAGCGTCCTACTGCAAATGGTTCTTCGTCCTCTCGTTTCTGAACTGACAAGATACTTCGAACGCATGTATTGGTAAATGCAATAATATACAGGATGTTTTTTTCTTTTAAATAAAAGCTTGTTTAACATGGTGCACAATGTAATTAAGCACTGTTCCACTAGTTAACATATTAATTTTCGTGATAAAGAAGTGCCCATTTAGCAAAGTGTCCGACGGTCAAAAGGAGCAATCTCTAAAACCGAAGGGTGTACTACATACAAAGTCTAGGGGTCAGTCGGTGTCAGAAAACGGTAAACGCAAATATATAGCGCCCTTAATCTAAGTGGTAAGACCGCTGTGAAAGTACGGACGCCCCATGCACAAATCAAATATGAAATACGCCGGCTATTACCGAAATCAGAAATCGAGTTAGCGTTTTCGGCCCCCTTTCGGAGGAGGTGGTGTGGGGGAAGAGGACAGTTACAGTTTGTGATAAGAAATGACCGTCACTGAGCTGTGTTATCTGCGAAATGGACAAAAGGGGTTGAGCGGTGCGTGGTGGTCCACGACAGGCCACTTAGAATATGAATCGTTTTGGTCTGTATGATAGATTAGTTTGCAAGATATTCAGACAGCTTAGAGAAACGATATTAGTGGAGTTTTCTGATTGAAGCGAAATTCTCCGTTACTGGAAAATATAACGAAGATATTTGTTTGAAATGGTTGTTGGAGAAACGTATTGAATTGTATGAAGTTTGCTTCATAATTAGATGCCTTGATTTATATAAGTTATACTCATTATTAGTACCTAAGTCACGACTATTTTAAGTTCTACAACAGAGATAGAAAGTTGAGGTTTGATCAGTCTCTATTAGGATATTAAATCCAGAATTGTTGTATTGAACTCCAGAAGATCATCAGCCAAACATATTCAAAAATCAAATGATCATTCAAGAGATCATAAAAATAAGGTCCAATAACATAACCGTGGATGTTTAAGCCCCACTGGTGTTTATAATTATTTACTAAAAGGGTATGTGGGGTTAGGGTGTCGTACATGACAAAACTATAGCTATTGATAAACCAATATCTCTAACATCTGGATATCTTCTTCTTCAGCACTGGTATTTCAGGAAAAAAAAATCCTTTTCAAAGTAATTTTCGTTTCATTCGTGATGTAACAGAAGTAGAGATGGAATTTTTTCTTTACCACCGTTAGTTTTGTTCCGAAGTAGATTTTTCATACGTCACGTACTCTTAGCATTCGCATTTGTGCATAATTGTTGAAATTTTTTCCTTGTGTGGTGGTAGTTGAGGGTATCCAATGGAGAAGTCATTGTTAGCTCTAGTTGGTTGTTGTGATACTACTAATGTAAGACCCAACAAGGGCCCCTGTGGGAAAAATTGGACGAGAGATAGATATTCGGACGTTAACTTTTACTGCAAAGGAACTTTGTGAAAGGTAGGATCTCATCAAATCCATTACTGGAAGAGGTTACAGAGTGGCCTCAGGAGTTAACATGCTTTTCAAGCAAGGCATAAAACATTTTGGGGTGGTTCAGAAACTTCTCGTCACTCTCCTACTTCGACGAAACCATTTTAAAATGATGAAGTGAGGGATTGGACCAGCTTTCAAATGTGGCCATTGTTGATTGCGGTGGCAGTGCATTTTATGCCATCATCTTATCATAGAACTGTCGCAATTGATCACGTAGCGTATTGGAGAACATATTTGCCCGAGCAATGTTAAGCGGCACCAGTTCGTGTAGTCCTTTTTGCTGCCCTGTGTTCATAAATTTATTATTTTGCAACATCACTATTTGCTTTAATTACGGCATATACTCTACTAGGCATTGACGCTACTACATGTTTCCAGTACAATTATGTCTTTAAAATTCATTTTTGTTTTTGCAATTATATTTTGAGATTCTTAGTTTCAGCATGTACAACAAATTTTCAGTCGATGACAAATCCAGCAATTCCGACTATTCAAACGAGTTCTTACCAAATTATTACATGGAGCGTCTGGATTTGTGACAGGCTGCGTTATCTTATTGAAATAAATATTTCTCTCTAGCACCTCATCCAACATCGAGATGTCCATTCCAACACCTCTTCGATGCCACTAACGGACATGCAACCTCAAATCATGACGCTGTCATCGCCATCTTTGATTCCAGGAGCGATGTAATCAGGGTAAAATTCTTCTCCTAGTCTACGGCGAACAAACTAATGTTATGCTATTTCGGTGATGTTAATCAAAACTAATTCAATTAGAGTAGCATATTAAGCACTGGAAATGTAGAATAGATTGGATTGTCAAAATTATGGATATTTAGAAAAACTTAAAAAAATAAGGAGGTCAAGAAAAAAAAGGGAGAACATTTTTTGAAAGTTGATAGAAAAGATAGAAAAGTCAGGTGAAAGAGAAAAGTTTTTTTAAAAAGAAGAAAAGACATTAAAATAGAAAGTCAAAAGTTTGAAAAGAAGATTAGTAAATAGAAAACACAGGTGAAAAAGAACAGTTTTTTTTTAGAAAAGAAGAGGGCATTAAAAAGATAGAAAGTCAAAAGTTTTGAAACAAGAAAAGACATTAAAGAGACAGAAGGATAAAAGGAGACGAAAAGAAAAGAGAAGAAAAAGTAAAAAGGTTTTCCTGAATAAGATATAAAAGTTTAAAATCATTTAAAGTGTGCTTAACAGCTCCTGGGAAGATAATTACGGAGACAGAAAGAACAGAGCGACAGTTTTTTTTTATTTACACAATAGTTTAAGGCAAGAGAGGGTGGGTTTAGGTTAAAAAGTTGTAAAGTGTTTAATATACTTATGAACCTATTTTTTTTACTTGATTTGATTTTTGACATAACACTAAGTTCCAGGAGTGCCAAAAGTCTGAATTGGAAAACTTAAAAATAGCCACTGTCTTGAATTTAGATAGTTGACCAGAGCCATTTTTTCGTCTCACCAAAAGCCATATAAGGAGCTCATCTCCAACAGTGGGAAGGCGAACAAAAAATCTCGTACTGAGTTAACACCCCAAAGCTAAGAAAATAAAAAAAAAAGTACTTTTACAGCCAACAGGGCTATATCTCTGCTGGAACTCAACAGAAGAGATCTCAGCACCACTACGGGATTACTCACCGGCCACGACACTCTGAGGCATCACCTGAAGAAGATGGGCAAGCTGGACTGAAATAAATGCCGATTCAGTTTGGAGTAGACTGAGAGAGCATTAGAACTATAGCCCCCAAGAAAATCCTAGACTTCAATCAATTCCTTTTCATTAAATTTGATCATACAATCTGTGAGAACCTAAGAGATTTGTTTACATTATATCGTCCAGGATGGTACTCCATCAGAATGAAATATTACAGGAACAGAATCAAAACACGTTCATATATTGAGATAGAGTTCTTTCTTTTTAGTTTGCCAACAAATTCGAGATGGGGTTAAAGTGAATTTTCAGTAATGGCGATGCTATTATAAACCAATAAATCAGACTATAATCTTTTACGCGAAAAAAGGGTGTGAACCTCCTACAGAAAAAAAATGTTAAATTTGCACTTATCCGAACTTGTTCCCCAGATTGGATCATAACAATTCTCCAGATAGACATAATAATTGTGCGGTTGACCGCAATCGTATATTAGCTCAGAATCACAAATTCTCTTCGTTTAAAAATAAATTCTTTTAACAAAGTAAATTTCGTCGGCGTCCCCTTTAATCATTTCCATACAAAAACAAGATTAGGGGTGTGGGGTGGCGAACACTTAAAAAAAAACGCTAAGAAATACGATTTGTCATATAAGACTACTTTGTCAATGTGCAACCCCGAGATATTACAGGCAGGGGTAGTGGAGACGGGCCAAAGTGGTTGATTTATAGGGACAAATCTCAGTTGGCGTTGCGGCTGGGACCATTGGTCAACGCAGAGGCGATAATTCATATACGAAAGTGACAGTTCTTCTACTCCACACCATTTCTGCGATGTCGAAACTGGTTAGTCTTTCCTATTGGATAAGGAATTCTTTTATATTTTTAAACGTGGGGGTGTTGTGTTTGAATGTTATTAAATCAATTTAAAATATATAATGTTATATTTTGGTGTATAATTTTAGCAAGGAATGATTAATCGTTCACAAAAGAATCTCCATGATGTTACGGATATCCTATGGGACACGTAGATGATGACTTTTGACGGTTTATCTCGACGCGGATGCCAACCGAAGCGCAGTAGCATCTCGGTAGCTGGTTCCGAAGACGATTTTAAAAACTGGTTATTGTCCTCGACCATGGCGAATTTAAACAAATTGACTTTACACGTACTTTCAATTATTTGAAATTAGTTTTTTGTAATGGTTCGTGTTGATTTTATGACTACTGGGATGAATGCCGCTCACTGGTATATTGCCATCTGAACCATCAAGAGGGGAAGAAGGCAGTATTACAGGGCATACGGTAGCTGTAAAAGAGACAGATGGAAAGTTCTTACGATGGCGTCTTTGTCGCCTGAAATTGTTGTATTAAATTGGTATTTTTAAGATCGTTGGAAATTGATTGAAACTTCTACGTATACTGAAAAGGGTATGTCACAATTAGGTTTAATGAGAAAAATGCACGGAACTAATTAGAGTTGTAAGTTAAAGCTATAATTAAACTTGAAAGGTGTAGTTCTTCTATATAACTAAATTTAACCAGTTATATTTTCTCTAATTTCCTGCCTGTTTTATAGCCGAAAAGAAACAACTAAATAAATAAGAATGAAAGTTGAAATTGTAGCAATCTAGTACGAGAAACACACGAAAAAGGAAATAAAAAGCAAAATGATACGGTAGCACGGGTTAATATGAAAAATAAATATTACAATTATTTACGGCTCATCGTTACGCCAAAGAAACAAGTAACGAAATTATCTCGAACAGGCCAGACAGACGGCTGTTGGAAATTGTTTCATCTTCACTTTCTTTGTTTATTCTTTAACACTTCTCCTTTCGTTTCTAAATATCTTAGGTACAGATATGTACGGCATGCATTATTGTAGTTTAAATTGACGTTTGCAATCTTTCTCAGAGTTTTCTATCAGCTTTTAAAAATATATAAAAGTATCAATTAGTTTTCTACTTTAGCATGTAGAATACCTTGAAATAACTAGGATGCAAGAAACGTGTCAGTGGATTTTTGAAGAGGCATCTTAGAATTTCTGCTGCAATGAATTTGTATAAGTGTTCCCCTAAAAACATTATATAATTTTGATGAATCAAGCCTAAATTTTGTTCAAAAGAGAACACAAAAAATAATTGCTTCCCTCTAATGAAAGCAAGTAGCCATTATCAGTAGTCTGGGAAGGTGCTCAGTACCTGACTGTGGCAGCCCTTTGACAATGGTTTTTGTTTGGCGTCCTTCAAACCTATTACAGCCAAGAAATACAAATATGGTTGTAACAAATCCCATTTTCAAGTTGTTAAACGCAATTCAAAAAGTAAGCATAGTTCGCTTCAATCCTGAAGTTTTTGAGGAATAAATGTTTGCTTCGGAAAAACTCGTTAACTTGTTAAGGAATGGTGAATTTCCGGACGAGCTGAAATTTGCCAAAATGATTCTCGTGTACAAGAAGGGGGATAAATCGTGCGCGAACAATTACAGACCAATAAATTTTAGTGCTACCAGTTCTATCCAAAGTATTTGAATCAGTAATAAAGAATAGAATCGTGCATTTCCTTGAAAAACAGCAACCGTTTACCGAAGCCCAACTCGGTTTTCGAGCTGGGAGGTCGACCTTGACAGCAATGTTGGATATGGTGGAAGCAATCCTCGAGGCGAAGGACGAGGGGGAACAAGCTACAGTGGTAACCTGCGACCTTAGCAAGGCTTTTGACTGTATCTCACATAAGGAAGTGTTGAGCAAACTTTGGTAGCATGGACTGAGAGGGTTAATTTATGAACTTTTGGCGTTGTATTTAAACAACAGGAAACAGATGGTATAGTGGCAGAATGGATTCTCAGATGTAGCCATTGTGGATCTTGGAGTCCCACAGGGGTCTATTTTGGGACCGCTGATGTTTACTATCTACATTAACAAATTCTTGGGTAGAATCTTTAATTGTTATTCATCGACATGTCATGTAAGTTTTAATAATGAATAAAAACACAATAACACAACAACTTCCAGAGCAACGTAACACAAAGCTCTGTCAAAAATTACTAGAACAACCAGCTGAAGGTCTTGAAAAAGAAAGTCCTTCTACAACAGAGATAAGAATTATTGCTTTTGCCAGTAGTTGCACTAAAATCTTAAGCAAAATAAGTAAGAAAACGCGGGAAATGTGGTGATTTGAATGGAACACCGGATCTCGTAAAACTAGAGCAAAAGTAAAACGAAAACCAAGAATGGGGAAAGCTAGCGAAAACAGCAAAGAAACAAATACTAAAAGACGAGAAGGAAGAGGACTGAATTTTTGAAAATGTGACGCAACTACTATGATGAATGTGGTTAGAACACCAGAGACAGAGAGAGACCAGTATTTATATTGTCACAAATTTTTCATTTTACATTGGCATATGCAATAAATTGATATTGCTGCAAAATAGACTGCACTAAAGATCTAGTTTGGGATATAAAAAATAGGAAAAGCTTGAAGCTCCCTTACAATACCATCAAATTGAATCAATTTTTATTTTTTTGCGAGTAGAAATAATAAATAAAACTTAGAAATGCTTTGATTACAAAATAAAAGAGTTACAACAATCCTTTTGATACTTAAAAAGTTCATTAAGCAAAAATAAAGGGTCAATTTTTTGGAATAATCCATCTTTTTAGAGTACACACGTTTTGGTTTTTTGGTTCACTTCTTTGGTGGTCTATCTATCTAAGTGCTTGATTCAATTTTGAAATCGCTGCATCTGATTGTGATTCTGGTAGAAGTTGTATCTATTCCGACTAAATTTTGCGAGGTTTAACCTCGATTCGAGCGATTGTAGCTGTAGGTTTATAAAGCTTTTCTGCAGCCATCCTCTCCATTCATTTATATTCCATACGATCATTTATATTTATCCTCTACCTAGCCATGGAATTATTTTATCAAAATATTATGTTGGTATGTTCTGACAAATGAAACTCATCTGTCATTAATGTATTATTTGTTAATTGACACTTATGACTTATTGACACAATGTTTCAATAAATCATATCGAATCTGATCGAATCATACTTTAGAAATGGTGTAAAATTAGAAAATGGAGAATGGTCGTGCTCCTTGCAACCTTGTATAAAAGAATTTCGGGCAGAATTTCTAAATTTTCCAATAACATATGACAGTTTGCGGCAATTAATTCAAGAGTCAGTGGTTAAATTCCGTGAAGCAGGGTCTGTGTCCCGAAAACCAGGTGCTGGTAGACCACTAAAGCGGACAGTTGAAAATATAGCAGATGTTGAGGAACGAATAACTCAATCACCTAAGAAATCGATTCGTAAGCTTTGACAACAAACACAACTGTCATATGGGACCTGCCAGAGAATCCTTAAAAAAGACCTACAAAAATTTTCGCATAAATTTAATTGCTTTTACCAATCGATCACGTAACCAGACTTAATTAATACTGTAAGTGGTTCGATTAATAACGATAACGTTCTTCACAAATTCTTCTGGTCCGATGAAGTATGGTTTCATTGATCATCATAAATAAACAAACAATGCGCATCTGGTCTAGTGAAAATCCACATGAAATGCTTGAAACACCCTTACATTCACAAAAAATAGGTGTTTGGCTTGCTGTTCCTTCTAGAGGGTATATGATCATATGGTATTTATCTGGATTACCACCTGGATTTTATTCAGAATTGTTTGTAGGTCAAATGGACGTAAGCTTGTTGGTTTAAAACATGACTATAAGTTGTTCTAAATGATGTAAACAATTCTATATAGTTTTTGGCTTAGAAGAAGAGCTCTTGCCACGGTTTTCTCTTATACAGGAGTCCAATATTTCTTGCCATGTCCTCTTGAGGGGCGCAAAGACAGCAACATCTAGTAGTTGCACACTGATTGTGAGAAAAATGAATTGGTTAATCCAACGAACTGGTGAATGTCATTCCTCAATAAAAATGCGTTGTTTTGGCTGAAAATATTGGGTTGGGTGTATGTTAAAAAAAGATCAAATTATATAAGTTCAAGTTAAAGTTTTGAACTGTTCGTTGTACAAATAAGTAATATAAAATACTTGTTAGTTATATTAACAAATATAATGCATTATAATAATCTATCAATGTTGTCATTTCAACAATATGTAATATTCAATGAAAATGTTAGAAATGTTAAATTATATTTATTAACTGAAAGCATTTTGTTAGTTGGATATATACAGGCTGGTTGGTTTTTCATTGTCCAGCCCATATCAGCATTATTATCAAAAATACAAAAAAAACCTTAGAAGAAAATGTTTCTTATCTCGAAATGGTCTAGCATATTGCATCATTAGTAATCTTTCATCTTTTATTAACTTTTTTAATGGAACCACAGATATCAAAAGAATTGCCAACTAGCAGATATTACATGTCAGAAGTATCATTTAGTAGCTGGAAAAAAAAGTATGTTACATATAGTTTATAAATAAAACTTGTTTGAATCACAGTGATTTGGTTAGGTTTTCTTTACATCTTAGGCTTTTCAAAAATAAAAATTTACCTGGATATTATTTTACGATGGGTGCGTACCTCTAAACAACATAACCAAGTCTCGTAGATTGTTTTACTTTGAGAACATCCACGTCCTAACAGATTTTTTGATCACAGAAAATACAGTAATTTCGGAAAAGTTAATTAGTTGTCAAAAATATATTAGGAGTACATCAAAAATTTAAGTTTTATCGCATTTCTATTCCCAGCGAATTTGTGTAAATTCAGTTCTTTGGAAAACTATTTATCAATATTAATTTAGAACATTATAACAAGAACATGTTTAATCTTGAAGTAAATAGGAATTGCATCCTTTCTATGTGTGTAGTAGATGTTGAATATACTACAACACGAGTTCTGTTAAGCATGTAATTGCTTTAAATATATAATTAAAAATGTCATTTTAAAAAGCTTCAGAGATTCATTAAATGTAGGAATTGACTTAATCCAAGATTCTTTTTCTGTTATTTTGCCATCCCTATATATTAAATTCAGAGATAAGTAGGTACGTTAACGTAATTCATTTTTTTGTTACTTGAATGTTTTGTAGTTTTTGCGGCAACCCAAATTTGCATTGTATCAATGCATGAAACTTTTACGTTAACCTTCCATTTATGTCTATGCAAGACAATAATAAGCATTTTGAACAATCATATTGCATTGAATTGAGCTGACACTTTAAACTGATCAAAGCAATAGTTTTTTCAGTGAAGCCACAAAATTTTAAAGGTTGTATACTGAATGCATTAAATGCATTGCTAATAGGTGACTAAAAAAAGTAGTTGGTATGCATTTTGCGTTAACTAAACGCATTTCTTTTTCTCAGTGGCAATAGATGGCTTTTGTTAGGGGACAATGGAGTATGGAGTAAATGTAATTGTCTACATATCCTCGCCAATAACCACCTTTGGGACTATTGGGTTGTTTAATTTTTGGCAACAACATAAAAAAAAATACATTTCTTTAATAGCAGCATCTCATTGCATCCATTCCGAGGGCCTTGTAGACTACTATGGATAGAAAGAGGTGTCCAGTAGCAGTGCCACAAAACATAATGCTGATTGTAGTTTTAGGGTGATGTTCTACACATCCAATTCTGCTTCTTGATGCAGCCTCGATGGACGTTTTCAGCTCCTTTAGGAAAATGTAGAAAGAAACTTAGAACGCCCTTTTCTTGGACATCGTTCGGCTACTTTTTAATATCATTTTGCAAAACTGTGGAACAGTGTAGAACAAACTTAAAACAGCATGGAACAACTTTTAAAATTTGAATTTCCGACCTAAAAACAGTTTTTTTTCGCTATTATCGACTATTTTTCGAAACTCTGAAGCATCTGGGGAGGTGGAGAGCTTCTAACTCTACGTAGACATTAGTTTGAGCGAGTGATATCCCTTCTTTACCAGCGAAGTCCGAATGCTTAAACTCTATGTATCCTTACCTAGATGTCCATTAAATTTCGTCTAAAGTGTCCGTAGACATCGATAATTTAATGAATCAAAATGTTTCAAAGAGTGAGAAAACTGCACTTCCTACGAAAAAAAAACACGTACTTTTTCTAAAATTATTCATTTTTAAAGAAGACAAAGCTGTTTCTACAAGAGTTTATTGAAACGTCCCACACGATACGATCGAGAAACGGAAACAGAACACAACGGAAATATACAAACATGTCAGCGTAAATACGTATAATCCTCATTTAATTCATTTCGTCCATTTCTCCCTTAAAATTTACGTAGACCTGCCAACCGAACTTCCATTTTTTTTTTATAAAGGGGAACAACTGATAACCAACAACAAGACTAAAACGCCATACTTATTTAAATTGCGTGCATTGTCGATATATCTCGAAACGTCAGTGCAATAGTCGCATTACCAATGCTAAAATATGCCATCTGGCGTATGATTTATGAACTGAAGCTTCGAACCGGGCGTCTTGCATATATATAGGGACCCTCCACGTTTGCCATTGTGCAATGTTTCTCCGCCTACTTAGATGCATATACATTGCGCGATTGAAAAGAGTAAAGGCATCGGTCGTTTTCGAATCGTTGCGAATTATTTTCCAGTTAATTTTATTTCCTTGTAAGGAGGGTATCGGAAGGAGATTTTCGTGAAAAGGGAGAGCCGAGGAAATGCAACGAGATTACGATGAAGAATTGCTTGGGAGAGACGACTTCGATATATTAGATGATAATCAAGATTGAGTACTTACGTAAGTAGACAGATACAGTGGAACTTCGATTAACCGTGCGTGGATTATCCGTGCATAAATCTGTGATCGGTCTGGCAACAGCGAGTTCCGATATCACGATCTATATGTGCTAATCAAGCTTAAAATTAGTAATAATAATGGATGCTCTACTGTACTCTAAAAGTACAATTACAACAAAATAGCGTAGAAATTTCCCAACCCTGTACAAAATGTGCATAAACTCTGCAATCCCTAATCTTCACGTGATGGACATAGTTAAGCTTCCGGTATTCTTTTTTGACAAGGGAATTAGCGATGTACCGCTTAATCTTAGTTACGGATGGCCGGCGAACATAGGGGTCCGATCCTATTTACATATACAGACACCGATAATTCTACGGCAACCTGACAACTCAAATTATAGTCAAAAAATCTGTACTTCATAACCGAGCATTGATTATTACACGCAATAAAATTAAAAGCGATATTCGTAATATTTGGGTCAAACTCCTATCGAAACAAACGAACATCGACGTTCAGTCGCGTCGTCTTTTGTTTTCCACCCTATTTTCTCCGTCTCTTTCCTACGACCTTTCGTTCTAGCATCATCCCCAGAACTGTACAACGTAATAGGAAGTATTTTCCCGTTTGCCGCTCTATCGCGATCCGGCATCGTACTATGCTGAAGCCGGAGGGAAAATTTCGTGGAAACGGCAGCAAAAAATGTATATTTGCCGAGCCGTCTTCGCTAGCAAAAAATCGAGAAGGCGTAGCGGCGGTTTTTTGCCGACTCCGAGTGAAAAATGAGGCTGTCCGGATCCGGCGAGGACTCCGGAAAAGTCCGGGAAATCTACTGCGTGCGCTGTTTTCCGCGACAGGATCGTAATCAGGATGGTATTCTGTGCGATTTTATGCTGGGAAAGATGCATAGTGAAGAAGGTCGTTGAGAATGTGTAGTTCAAGTTCTACAATTTCCTGTTTTGGTTGGTTTTTTATGAAAATGACAGAAGAATTTAAAAATTTCTTGTTAAATGAGAGTTACAATCTTCAGTCTCAAAAGTTTTTGACCGTTTCTTTATCTTAATTTTGATCACATAAGAAAGTTTTTTACAACTGTATAATATAATCTCCCAATGATTCAGTTTGGTTACCAATTTGTTCTTAACCCGGACTAACTTCATTTACTCTAGGAATTGCAACCCAAAAGACGATGTCTATTCAGAATTTTCCTTGGTTATGGCAGAGATATTGCCAAACCGAATTCGGCATCAATGTTTCATGCGGCTGATTCCATGTCTACTCTTTCAGAAGGGGCTGGAACTAAACTTCCACATAAATAGACGC